>JAWNGG020000022.1:3398226-3475850 GCA_036937485.2 Tetragonisca angustula
TAAAACGTCGAGATTGCTGGAAGGCGCGGCGATCGTGGTCAGAGTTTGGCATCGCGTCTTCGGCGACCCCAGCGTGAGATCGTTTATACATGCAGTCAATGAATGCCCGCCGGCCGCCGCTGTTGATGGCCACGCTTTGTTTTGACGGACGGCTGAATAATCTACCACTGTGTGGAACTTCGTCTGATGGCTGTCTGTCGATGGCCGATCCGTCCAACGATCCGTCCAACTCGCTACCGAAGCTCCTTCTACGGAAGCTCGGCTCCACGGTGTCCCGCTGGTTTCGTCGCTCCTTCTCATCGCTCACGGGAGAAGCGACGAACGTTGCGTATATTACTCTCGTTCCGCGAGCTGTGTGAACAATTTGCTAACCAGTCCCTCTTCGTTTCCCTCCTCCTGCCTGCGCGAAAAACACCGTACAACGATCGGAGAAACGTCGTGGCGGCCACAACGCTTTCAAAGATCTCTCCGAATCTTGAGTTGATCTGATTCCTCCACGTTGACACGCGTAAAAGTTCAACAGCGACGCATAGAGATGAGAACGTCAAATGAATTGTTGCTGGTTACAGGTTACAGGGAGACCGCGTTCGCGTTCGCGATCTTCGCAGCTGGGGTGGCGCACAGCGTGGCCCGCGCGTGCAGCATGGGACGGTTGCTCTCCTGCGGATGCGACCCGTCCAGCTACAAGGATAAGCCGCCTGGCAAGGACAGGGGCACCCAATGGAAGTGGGGCGGCTGCTCTCACAACCTCGACTACGGCATGGAGTTCTCGAGACAGTTCCTAGATACGCGCGAGATAGCCGGGGATATACAGTCGATGGTCAATCTCCACAACAATCAAGCTGGCCGCTTGGTAAGCCGTTTGATTAATCTTCCCTTTCGTTCTCCCTCTCTGTCCTCTGTCATTCGTCTTCCTTCTCCCGAGGTCTTCCTTGCTCGCTCTCTCTCTCTCTCTCTCTCTCTCGTGCGCGCGCGCGCGATAAATATTTCATTCCGTGACAATATACTTCTTCTCCCGGTATTTTTGTTCGTTCCATCAGGTTCCGCTGATTCTTCGCGTTTTAACGGTGATTCTTGCCTGCTGGTGCTAGAGCAACGCGAAAAGAAAGAGAACGAAGCGGAGAAAGAGTGTGTGTATGTGTGTGCGTATGTGTGTATGAGAGAAAAAGAGAGAGAGAGAGAGAGAGAGAGAAAAACGATGAATAGGGGTAGAGAGGAGGAGGAGTAGAACTACAGCCGAGTCCGTTCCTCTCCACCATGCACCTCTCCACGCTCGGTCTCGCCTCGACGTTATTAAGACGAAGCCCCGGGCTGGACCACCCAGTCGTAGACTCATTAACTGTTTTGTACGCGACACCTCTTTGTTTAAAAGAAATTGCCCCCCTTTTCTCTTCAGCCGCTGTTCATGCGACTCTTGACCACTCCGCGTGCGCACGGTTGAACCGAACCGCGTTCCGTAACCGTTGTCGTCTTCGTCTGCTTCCTCCCTTTTTCGACTCTCGTCGTTTAATTCTCGTCTAGAATTAGAAACTTTCGCCCCTCCTCCCCCGCCCCATTCGAATCCATTCGATCACGACACCAATCACGGTGAGATTTTCAGGCGGTGGCGAGCAACATGCAAGTGCGCTGCAAGTGCCACGGTATGTCGGGTTCCTGCGGGCTCAAGACCTGCTGGAAAGTGGCGCCGGACTTCCGGATAGTCGGGAAAACGCTCAAGGATCGCTTTCGAAACGCGGTGCTGGTCGCGCAGAGCAATGTGGGGAGCGTGACCTCTTTAACCAGAGTGAGGGGATCGCGAAGGAGGAGGCCAGATCGCCAAAGGCAGAGGAAACACCGCGGCGGCGGAAACGGTGGCGGGCGCAAAAGAAGACCGCGAGATCTCGCCAAGCAGCTGTTTTACTACCAAGAGTCGCCGAATTTCTGCGAGAGGGACCCGAGCGCGGACATTCCAGGGACCGCCGGTCGGAGATGCAACAAGACCAGCTCCGGCAGAGACGGATGCAGCAGCCTCTGCTGCGACAGAGGTTACAACGTCGTGAGACAGAGACGCGTCGAGCGATGCAGATGCAAGTTTCTTTGGTGTTGCTTCGTGCAATGCCAGAACTGTACCGTGGAGGAGTGGATCACTGTTTGCAAGTGAACGGACGTTTGAGAAACCCGGTTGCGCCCTCGCGGCAATCGGAATTCGTCGGATTAGAGATCGGATCAAAGTACGAACGACATTTCGGATTCAATCACCGAGTCTTCGGTCGTTGAATCTCGTTGTTAAAAATTGCTATCTCTTTGATTACCCAAGTGGACGATGAGAATCGAGCTGATTCGCGTTCGTTTCACGAACGAGCTAGCTTTCCAGATCTCAAGTTAAAACGCAGAGAAGATGCGCGATTCGCGGTTGAATACGCGATCGGCCGTCAGCCGATATACGGAGATCAGCTGTGACAGATTGATTTAACACCGCGGCGGACTCGGTGACCGTACATTATTCACGCTTAGTAACGCTATCGAGACCGCGTCGCTCTAACAACGCGTAAAGGCAATTACTATTTGCATTTGGAGCATTCGCGGCAGAGACGATGGAGTAACTGTTTCTTAATCTCGCGAACAACGTAATTTAATTGGTAGATTAAGCGGGCCAATAATTTATTTATAACGTTGCCTCTATTTAATTAGTAGATATAATTTTGAATTATCCACCAGCAACTGTAACACCTCCGTCACAGTATTATTAGAGAAAAAGCAATTTGTGCGTGTGTAAGATTTGGAATGGATGCGACAATTGTATACAATTCAATAATGCGTGTACAATAAAGAGTTCCTTTGACCGATAATCGGACCGATTTGTCTTCGTTTCTTGCGGACGTCCCGTCGACGGCGAAAGAATATCGCTGGTCGATAGGCGGCCGATTATCAACAGCACCCCCTCACACGCGCGCGAAAAAGAGCGTAACTTCTTTCGGACAGATATTTACAGATGACCGAAGCCTCTACGATACATTTATTCCTTGTTCCGATAGATTCGTTCGACCTTCTTTTCCATCGATCGAACGATAAATTGTCCCGTGTTAAAACCTTGGAAAAATCTGTGCCAATCCCACTTACATACCGAGCGAAAAGAACATAGCATTTCAACGGCGCGACGTTACGAAACATCACACACACACACAGAGAAAGAGAGAGAGAGATCGTTTAGCTCTTGACTTTCGTTTTCGATCCGATTCCATCCATTGGCAGCTCGTGGCTTTTTTTCGTTCTCAGCCACGGGGAATCAAAGGGAGCCCTCCCTCCCGCCACCCTCTCCTCTCTCTTTATTCGCTTTTACACACCGGCACAATTATCTTTCGCGATCGCTCAGTATCGAGCATCGTAAGCTCATCCACTCGAATCGAGTCGCTGAAAAGCCCGTGGAATGGCAGCAGACGGCAGAGTTAGGTTCTCGGAATCTATATCCCAGCGGCTAGAATTCCGATTAGATTAGCACCGAAATCGGACGAGGACTTTCATAATCGTATTTTCCGCGGGTCGGTGGACGCCCGCGACGTCGATAGCCGGTAATCCAAAGCGCTACCATTACAATTTTAAATAAACCCTTGATCGATCGGGGCACGTTTCCAGCGTGGAACGCGAACGCGCGACGTCAACCGCGATTTCCTCGATAATCACGAGGGTGAAGAGAAATCCCGAGAAATTGTCCGATCGAGATTAGCGTTCGGGGGTTTTGCGTGGAGCGGCCCTGCAAAAAGATGCGTCATGTCGCGTTGCATCGGATCGGCGTGGCGCGACGCGTACTCGCATTAAACGCGGCTCCCTTTGACAACTACGCCAGCCAGGACGACCCTGAAGAAGCCGCGATAAAGCGCATTAATTTATCGCGCGACCCTCGGCGAGATCTTTTTCAAGGCGCATCGATCCAGCCAACGAGATTAGAAGCGGTGAAAACGACGCGACACTTTTTACCACTAGAATTTTTATCCCTTTACCACCGACAATTATTCCCGTTGCCCTTGCGCTTTGCGATCGCGATCAAGGACAATCGCTTATCGTTGGACAACGATAACGGCCGCTTCTCGAATCGCTTCTCCTTTGTTTCTTGTTCGATCCAGTCCGCGAAAAGGGAAAACGAGAGATTTTCATCGATTTCTCGATAAATTAGCAGCCAAGAGACAAAAGGAGGAATACGTCCTCGAGAGACAAGAAGAAAAGAGAAAGAGTGAACGAAGCAGAGAGGAGGGGGAGGGGCGAGGGGCGAGAGTGAGTCGAAGCTGGACGACGATCTCGGGAACGAAATCAATGAGCTAACAGGCTTGCGAGTTAGCAGTTAGTTAATTAAGTCGGCGTTATTGGATCATGGAAGCCAAGCACCCCCTCGACGCAATCGTGACTACCACCCTGCACGAGCGTCGTAGAGCTCGGGCTCTTGCTCCGGCACACGAGCATTGCGAACATTGCGAGGGTGGACGCCGCAGGGCCTGCACAACCTGCCAGACGTTTTAATTAGAGGTGAGTTTCATCGCGAGCCAACGCTAAGAGCACCCCCTACCGTTACTTGCCCCCTTACGAGTAAGTGTTTTGCACCTTCCGTGAAAACCCTTCGTTTCGTCCGTCGCTAGACCTTGCGCAGGCAAAGTCCTCTCTAGTGCGTCGACACTTGGAAAACCGATAGTGATAAGAATCGTCGACGAATGCCGCCGAATAAACCGCGTAAACAGTGGCCCAATCATCTCTCGTTCTCCTCGGGTTCGTCCTTTCGATCGATCGCGAAACGAAAAAGAAAAAAATATATATATCTACTCGTTTTCGATCTTCTTCTCTTTTTTTCGCGCCTCGCCGATCGGTCTAACAGCGGTCCCGTGAATCTCAACGCGGTCTCAATTTGGAAAGCGACCGTCGTAACGGAACGAGTGGAATTCCACGATATTTATTCGTACCGATCCTCGGTCGGGACTCGCAGAGAGAAAGAGAGAGAAGCCACATTATCGCGAACGACCCCCTCGGGATGCCACGAGAGATCGCGAGCTTCGCTGCCGAGACACCATTATCGTTCCCGGATCGCGAATAATGCCGCAATTAACAAGTTTCGTTCGAAGGTCGGGATAAAAAGAAACGAGCTGGCGAAAGGGTGAGAAAGGGGGAGGGCGACAGGAAAGAGAATCGGACAAGTGTGTTCGCGACGAGAAGAAAGAAGAAGACGAGGAAGACGAAGAAGAAGAAGAAGAAGAAGAAGAAGAAGAGGTGAAAGAGGAAGGACGGAAAAAGGGGATGTGCTTTACGTTCTGCGGTGCGTGTCTCGAAGGTGCCGGAACATGTGTTTCACGATGTTTTGCCAGGACGACGGGGGAAAAAGAGAGAAATCCGTAAACACAGAGAGAACGGGTGAGAACGGAAGGTAGCTGAGGAACCTGCGGAGAGCGTTCCTCTCTCGTAGCGGTGCAGCTTGCCGCGGAGGTAAATCCAGGCAGGTGTTGTCTCGAGCCAACTTCGGTAGAGCAGGAATGACGAAGACGGACACGCGGTAGTTGGACCGACGGTGTCGGTATTTCCAACGTGAACGAAGGGGAAGGAAGATGAAGAGGGAAGAAGAAAACGAGAAGAGAAGAAGAAAAGACAAGAGATACATTGTGGTAAGACAAGATCGAAAGAACGGGTAGACGAGGGAATCGCAAGCGTGAGCCGCGAGCTCGAGAAGAATATAGCGGAAAGTTAAATGTTGCATGAGCTTCGAGGAAGAAGAACAGCGGCGAGATTCTCGGTATCGATTAACCCCCTGACGGAAATAACGTACGACCATCGGCGAACGAACGAGCGATTTTTCGAGCCTCGCTCGATCGCGAGAACAGCGACACCTCCGCCTTGGAATCCCAAAGAGGAGGACGCGTTATCTGCCGATAGGATCGATCTTAGGAGAATCTGTAAAAGGTAACGGGTGAAAAAGAAGGAGAGAGAGAGAGAGAGAGAGAGAGAACGGAGAGCAAGAAGCAGAAGCCTCGTGCCTCGCGGGGAAAACACCGCGTGCGTCTCGTCTACCACGGGAGACATCCGTGTACCTCGACGATCTGTCTGCATCGTCGATCGGCGAGCCTCGATATCGTCACGCAAGCCGATCGTCATCGATACACCAGTTTTTTCCACGTACGGACGAGAGTCGGCGCGATAGCCAACGAAGGGAGAATCGATCGACGCCGAATCGAGACGACGGACAATTCGCGTCTACTAGTTTTTCCGATTAACGAGGTGAGGACGCGCCGCGAGGTTTAAAGGCACGGAAGGGAGAAGACTCTGCGGAGAAACAGAAAAGTGAGAGAACAAGCCACTTGTCACCAGTTTACCGTACTTTCGAAAGGAGTGTCGAACCCTTTTCAACCGGTCCGGACCGGTCGGCTGCCGATCGTTTTCGGCTGCTGCGCCTCTTTTTCTTCCTCTTCTTCTTCCTCTTCCACCGCCACTACCGTTGGCGTTGCTGCTTCTTCCCAGGGATTCGCGGTGCTAACATTCCGGCGCTATAGCAGGGGACCTTTCTCGACCAACGAATATCAACTTTCCCACACGGCTCTTTTCGGGAAGCGCGCGTTCGAAACATCGAGCCCGCCCTTCTTTCGTTTCGCTTCGTTTGCTCTTATCGGGAACGAAGGACAAGATGGACGCCAAAGTTAGAAGAAGGTCGGCGATGACGAGGATGACGGTGGCGCGATCGAGATCGAAAATGGTCAATTTTCGATTCGACTCGAAGATCGTGTTCGTCCGCGAAACTTTCCCACAACGTGCTGTTTCGTCGCCCCCACGTTTCGTTTCCTTTTAAAGAGCGCAAGCTGCTCCGCACGGGTTCGCGATCGTCTTCGGCTTCGGGAGAAAGAAGGAGAGAAAAAGAGAGAGAGAGAGAGAGAGAGAGAACGTGACTCGCGCGTCCGCGGACCGGCGCGAGAACGAAGACGGCCCGAGAGAAAGAACCGATGGACCGAGTGGCACGGAAAGCTTTTTCTGAAATCACGGGACCCGTCCTTACCTCTCTGCCTACCCTTCTTCCTTTCTTCTCGTTCGTCTTCTCGCGAGCGACGCGCAGTCGGGCATCAATAATTTAACGCCCTGTCGTACCGATAAACCTGCACTGCTCGACGAGCAACGACGAGGAAAAGGAAGAAGCAGAATGAGAGGGAACAAAGGTGCGCGACGCTTGCCCGCGAGAGACCACTGAGAAAACAGGGAGGGAGCGGAGGAACACCGTCGTATCGCATATGAGCAGAGAAACAGAACCATCGTGTGGACATCGTGGATCAACTCGAGTTTCTTACGCCCGTTCGTTCACATATAGTCAGCGACGCGTCGCCCTCTCACTCCAGTCTTCTCTCTCTCTCTCTCTCTCTCTCTTCCCCTTTCTCCCTTTCCCTTTCCCTTTCCCTCTTCGATTACAAGCGGCAAGAAGCGGCAAGAAGCAGCATTACACGAGACACGCCGCGCCGACAAATCGACGGATTATGCCAGACGAGCGCCGACCCACCAGGAATAAATGAATTGGCCAACGACGCGAATCCTCTCGTTACTCACCTCCGCCTTTCCCTCTGTACCATCCTGCACCTCGCTTCTCTCTCCTCTACCAGCTCCTCTTCCCTCGCGAGTCAATCGTCTCGCGATCCACGCGGTTTTCGCGTGCGGAACCGAATCGAGAGAAAGCACTCGCGCCTAGAACCGAACCGATATCGCGGAAACGTAAACGAATTAGCAGGAAACGAGCAAACGAGCATTCACCAGAGGTAAAGCCTGTCGCTAAACGCGGCTTGTTAGCTTGGCGACTCTGCCTAATGAATCCGACGTAGGGGATTACGCAACTACTACTAATGATCCAATAACAGAGATACTATGGTACCATGGTACAAAAGTAAAAAAAAAACGCAGATCGACGCGGAGTCGACGAAAGTAGAACCGCATCGATCGATCGTTTCTTTGGCGAGGCAGCTAAGCGAGCCACTCGTAACCCACGGACTTGCCTAGCCCATTAAATACTCTTACGCAATCCGTAGGATCCGATAAATGGGATGTGTATTACCCTGCAGCGTTTCCGCAGCCCTACAAGTACCAGCAGGGATGCAAATGGAGAAAAAAAAGAGAAACAAAAAGACACACGAAACTTTTGGCGTTTGGCGAGTTAATTCGGTTTTTCATTCAGAGAAATTAATCTCGCGTTGCGTAACGCAACGGCGACAAAGTTACGTCGTGAAAATTCGTGGAAATTCGTCGTACGTTCCACGACCACGGTACGTTTCACGAGCGTGGCTCCAAAGCCACAGAAAACCCGCAAGTTCTACCCGTGTACTGCCTCGCGTACATCGCGATTATCCGCGAACGACGAATCGGTACAACTGTAGCGCGAAATATTCAGAGCTTGAAAGAAAAAAAAGAAGAGACACTTTTCTCATAGCACGTAGTAGACAGGAGGAAAAACGCGATCAGAATTCCGATCGCCTGAATCGAACGCGGTGTAACTTTCGGATTCCTGGCGCAGCTCTAGCTTTTCCCTCGTGGAGGCTTTCAGGAAGCGAGCTACTAATTAGCGATTACCACTCGTTCACGCGGCACTCGAGAAAGAATATAATTAGCACTCACCTTTGTGTCGATGCGCCATGAAACCCTCGACCGGCCGAACCTGGCCTCTCGTAAAAAAATCCGCAGAGCGTTCTCTTCGAAGAGTCATTCTCGACCATCTCGTCGTTCGAACGGATGGAAAGAGGCACCACCGGTCCCGCTTTCCCGTGAGTGTGAAGAGGTACGCGACGACGATCTTCCTGTGCTCGTCGTTGCTGCGCCGACTCTGCGAGCACTCGATCCTGGAAACGAGAACAAAGTTAATGAACTTTTTGTCGTGCGGTTTCCACCGGGATGCACCGAGCAGAGGTATTCCGCTCGATGCGACTCGATCGGAACCGTTTAAATTTTGTTTTCTTCCCATTTTTCCCTTTTCTTTTCTTTCTTCTTTCTTCTTTTCCTTTTTTTTTTTTTTTTTGCCCTCCTTCACAATAGAATCATTTGTCACATTCATCTTGACACGTTTCGATCGCGCAATCGTTCGTTTCAAAAAGCCACGACAAGTTTGGGTTAGGTTCCCTTGTTCTCAACAGGCTCTCCCTGTTCTCTCGTTTCCCTTCATCTCTTTTCGTCTCTTCTCGTTTGACCGAATATCGAACGAGCAGTCGTTTTGTTCCCTGACTTTTCAGAACAACGAGACGAGAAACGACCGAAAATGAGCGATTATGGATACGACAGCAGAGGGAGGGAACGACAGAGACGAGGAAGGAGCAGAAGCGACGAAGACGATCACGAGGAACGGAGAAATATCATGCAGCGTTTGGATAGCATACAAGACCCCGGAAAGCGTTATCTCCTCCGAGAGTGCATAGGTTCTGGCGTGTGCGGCGATGTGTACGAAGCGATCGATCAACAAGCCGGTACAGTCCCGACGATATATGTTTCACTGAATTTTCGCGAAAATTCCCATTTTTCACCGTACGTTTCCTTTCCTGTGCTCGCAGGGAACAAAAGAGTGGCGGTGAAGGTGCAGAAGCTCACTCCGGAATCGCAGTCCCTAATCATCGAGGAGTACAAGATTCTTCGTGACTTTGGGTCACATCCGAATCTGCCAGACTTCTATGGGATTTATCGTAGAAGATCCGGCAAGAAGACCGAATACGATCAAATATGGTTCGTCATGGAGGTACGTATTGCGTACGATTTTTACCGCAGGCTCGCCTCGAAAACCGCGGTACTATCGCGTCCGACGTGACTGTTATTTGTCTGGCACGTTTGAACGTCGATTTCAAAGATACATATATCCAACGCCACTCCTTTAACATTGTAATTCTCCGGAGAGAAAAATTAAAAAAAAAAAGGAAAAAAGTCCGGCGATCGCGAGATAGACACAGCACGAGAAGAAGCGAGGGTGGAATTCCTCGGGTGGACGAGACCGAAGGGGTAGATGAGGAAAGAGAGAGAGAGAGAGAGAGAAAGAGGAGGAGGGGAAAGGAAAAAAGAAACAAAGATGGAAGGCAACGGCGATGGAAGAGTGGCTGTACGTACCCATGCCAGGACCCGGAGGCAATTTCAAGCATTTGAGACGGTCAAATACACGGATAATTTACGACACGAGCGGCCATTAAACAATCATTAAACTCGTTCGTAGGTGAGCCTTGGCATGTCGCGGCCCTAATTTACGGGTGGACCTCCTCGGTGCGCCCGAAATATTATTACTTATCTCAAAAAGCAAAGCGTCGATATTCGAATTTAACGCATGTACGCTCGATCGTTCTGCTGTTCTCTGTAATACGAAATCCCTTTCGCTTCTTCTCGTTCCTCTTTCCGTCTATCCTGAACGAGAGGATACCATACGATATTTGCGAATGTTTCTACTTGGTAGAACGAAATTGGTAATGGAGCGGTATCGTGAGTCGCTCGTTGCCGATGATTACACGGTCTCGAGACGAGGTATATATCGGCGAGGATCGGAAACACGGCCAAAGAAACAGGTGTACAATAGGTGGCTGGCTACGAGCAACAAAGTGACTAACGACGGTTTTGCAAGTTAATCGATCTTGGCAAAAAGCTTAGCAAATCTCGATTACCGAGAACAGAGGACGAGGAGGACAAGTTGGAAAAGAGGAGTAATGTAACACGCAACGACAATGTGGCCGAGATTTATCGCCGATGGTATTTCATATCGTATCGCGGGCAGGTTTTACGTGCATCGTATATACGAACTGTTGCCAGTAGACCAAGTTCTCTCGTGCAACGCTCGGTGGGCTTTCGCTCGAAAGAATGCATCGACCGCCGCGCATCGCGTGCCTGCTCGGAGCCCGGCTTAAAGCTCGTGTGCGATACTTGCCAATCCATATTTGCAGACACGAAACCAAACGAACGTTCGCCAGAACGCGAACGACGCTTGAAATTTCCGATCCTCAACGAAAACTCCTGCTCCAAGTACCTTGCTGGGAGTAGGAACAGAAACCGTTAACGCTGAGAATCCTAGATATATCGAAATCGCGGCCAATTACGCGATACAAAATCACTCGGAAAATTAAGCATCGTCTCGAGTGCTCGATTTAAATTGCTTCCTCAATTTCGCGGGCAAGTCCAAGCTATCAACGCGATGCGCCGAAGTGCCGACTCAAATCGAAGATTGCTTTCTTAAGCCACCATCAACGGTATAATTTTAAGAATCGGTACTCATCCACGTCTCTTAATACGCGTTATTGTTAAAACCATCTCGTGACCCTACAAGTTTCGCGTCCTATTGTCCATTTTAATATCTCTCGTGCGATTTTTGCAGCTCTGCGAAGGTGGAACTGTGATGGATCTCGTGCACGGGCTTCTAGCCAAGGACAAGAAAATGCGCGAGGAGCACATCGGCTTTATCCTGCGGGAGGTGATCCAGGTGAATATCGCGGACAGTTTGAAATGAAGCTTGACGAAGCGCACGAAACGCTGCAATTTCTCGAACGCGTTGAACGCGATGATCTCGCGGTGTCCCCTGCGGGCCTCTCGTCCGTCGCTTTAGTTAGGAGGAACGAACAGCATCTCCGCGAGGGTACAAAACCGATGGCATCAGGTAGTTTCACCGATCCTTCGGTATGTTTCGAGTATGTCCAGCGTCGTTGCGCTCGAGCGTAGAAGTCCTCCCGAGTTTATGCGGGAGCATTTTTGAGATTGTTCAAGTCGAACAGAAGGAGAAAAAACGAAAAGAGAAGCAGCAGGAGAAGGAGAAGTAAAAATGACGTCGAAAGGCGAGCAAAGAAGAGAGAGAGAGAGAGAGAGAGAGAGAAAACGAGACGGTTCGTTTCGTGATCGCGATCCAGAATGTCTTGCGTGGCGTCGACGAAAAGAGGAGAGAGAGCTGGTCTCGCGCGACGGGGTAACTCGCGACTCGACGGCATTTTTACGTACGCGCAAAATCGAGGAGCACGGGAAGGATCGCGAAATACGCGCGTCAATGGGCCGCATTCTACGGCGTATAAATTACAAATAAGACAGGCGAGATAGCTCGCTAATTAACCTGCTTGCAAATGAAAGGCTGCCCGGCTCGTTCGCCCTTCGCCGCGTTGTTCGCGCAGCGATCTCTCCGGGTGCATCCAGCGGAGATCAAGAGCGCAAAGACTTCCGTCCCATTCTCCTCTGACACGTACTCTCGCGTTTCTCTGTTCTCCAAGAGAACGAGAACGAGAACGAGCGCGCGCGCGTTACAGTCAAGGACAGAAGCAGAGATCCCGCGCGCGGTTAGAGATGTATGGGACCCTAACACTCGCAGCAGAAACGTAAGAACGCGAAGAATAAACCAAGGAATAAACCGAGAATCGCGACACGGGGCGAATTGCAAACGTTTCCCGCCTGGAGGCCTATAATTTTACTAGGGAAGGGATTCCGCTCGGTCACAATGGGATAATGTTGTCGTAATTCCGTTCTGTTTCCTCTCGGAATATAATTTACGTTAATATCAGGACAGCAGAGACGTTTCTCCGACTCGGTACCCTCTCCGAGCCTCGCGGTACGCGAAACAACCGCGGATACTGAACGAACACACCGGGGGAAACGGTTAGAAAAATATACTGGACACCGGAGTGAAACGGGTATGTCATTTACGCGTCAAACGCTGCTGCAACCTGATCGGCGCCGAGGGTAAAATGCGCGTTTCCGTTTCGAATCGTGCGTCGTTTCCTCTCCGAGACGTGGTTCGCGGCTCGGTTTCCCTGCAAAAACATCGGGACCGAGTAAAATCGATGGGTTCTACTAATTATCTCCGCCGTGAGAACCTCGTGAACCTGATCCCTCAAACCTCGACGAATTCGCGCGTGAATTTCTATCTCGCGGACGATGCTTCTCTCTGCAATCGCGCTACCCTAACGGAGTTGGCTATCGACCAATCGAGTTTCTCATACACGACGTTGCCAAGAAAAGATGGGATCGATGAAACTGTCAAGTAGCATGAAACGTTGGCCACTCGATACGCATTACCGTTCACCCGTGTTACGGGTTAAATCGTTTCTAATTTGTCGTACGTTAGGCGAGAGAAGCCATGCTTCCTTCTCTTCCGCGTATCGTCTTTACTCGAGAACCCGAAATATCTAGTCGAATCGAGTCGGGAACACGAATCATTTACACACGTACATGCGACAAATTTTATATCGATTCAGTTTCTTTTCTAGTACATATATTAATGTTTGAATGCATATGCTTCAATTGGCGTAATAAACCAGTAGTATTTGCATACCTAGTTTTAAATTCATCGTGACAATGCGTGCATTCCGCCTTTATATCATCTTTTTCTTGAAAATGTTCCCAAACAGAGCTTCTCTTTACCTTCTTTCTTTGCACGATATCTTCTACATTACTTCCTGCTACCACGACTTTACTCTCACTATCACTCGACATTTTTTTTAATCTTTATTAAATTCACACAGATTTTGAAATATACGTCTGAACTTCCCGAGTTTCTCAGCGATACTGCTCAACAGCGTACATAATATCCAAGTACTAAGCACGCAGTCACACGTTTGTATACATCGGGTCACACGATTTATAGAATCCGTGTTTCCAATAACTTCACTGGCAGAAGAAATTGAACTGTGTATTTACGTTTGTATTACATTTTGTAGACTGCTATACAGCATTGTAGAGTAGTTCGAGAAACGATAGCCGAGTTCTCGAAATTTTCGGGAACCCGACCCGACCGGACCATCAGGTTCCCGATATTTTCGAATTCTCGCACACCGCTAAGTTTTTACCCTAATTGATTCCCGATCGAACGAAATTATCGGCGAGCGTTTTCAGCGTCCAGGCACCGACGATATTTACAGAATCGTTTTTCAACCTATTACACACGCGCGGAATAATCCACGTTCTTTGCTCTTGTCTCACTATCGTTTCTCGTAAAGTGCACGCAACCCCTTCTTCTTTTTCTTCTTCTTCTTCTTCTTCTTCTTCTTCTTCCTCTTCTTCTTTTCGGACGTCGCCTTCTTATTCGCGTTGCTACGTGTTCCATGGACCCAGTAGCGATTCGTCCACGGTCGCTCGTGCGGTAAATCAGGCCACGTTGACGTTTAATGCCGGCAAATTACACGCGAAATAAATGCTCGCGAGGAACGGGGTGCCGGTGTCTACTCTCACGACATGAAATCGCGATCCGCAGTACCGAAAGGAGAGGAAAGTCTCGAGCCGGAGATGTTCGATCGCGCTTCGTCGAGTGCCCTTCGTGTCCGACTCGTTCGTTCTCCTTCGAATCTCAACGATTTACAACGTCCTCCGCAGGCAATGGTCTATCTCAACGAGCACAACGTGATGCACCGTGACATACGCGGCAATAATATTTTACTGACCAAAGAGGGCGACGTGAAGCTGGTCGATTTCGGGCTGTCGAAGATGTATCAGGGTGAAATGGGGAGGAGGTACACGTGCGTAGGATCGCCGAGTTGGATGGCACCGGAAGTGGCCATCAGTAAGGAGAACAGTTCCGAAGGATACGGGAGCAGAGCGGACGTCTGGGCGGTCGGTATCACGGCGATCGAGCTGGCTGACGGAAAACCGCCGTTTCAAGACATGCACCCGACCAGAGCGTTGTTCCAGATCGTTCGGAACCCGCCACCGAATTTGTACAGGCCGTCCAACTGGTCGCAAAATTTCAACGATTTCATCGCCGAGTATGTTCAAACGCTTTACGCGTGCAAACGCTATATTTTCTATAAACGATGATGCCGTTCAATGTCGTTCCAGATGTCTCGAGAAAAATCCCGAGAACAGGCCGTTTATGACGGAAATAGCAGAGCATCCATTCTTAGCGGATTTACCGGAGGAGGATTTTCTGGTAACGCAGTAAAACGATTTTTTCTGGAATAGCCCTGGTATCCCAAATAGAAAAAAAGTAATACAGATGTTTCTAGCTGGCGAAGGAGATCAAGATACTAATGATGGACGCCGGTGAGAAAGGCAAATACGAGAGGAGGCCGGAAGTAATAGTGCGAAAAGGTTTCCTGAAGGTAACGTTTTGAGTAAACAGGTCGCTGGATATCTATATTGTGGCTAAATGTACCTCACTTCCGTCTATTCTCCAGACTCATCAAACCGATCCTTTGGAGCCTATGTTCATGGAAGATTTAGCTGCGCTCGAAGTGCTCACGGAGGACGCGATCTTGGACGAGCTGCACGAGAGACTGCGGCAAGGTTACTTCCACAGCTTCATTGGCGACATCCTTTTGATTCTGAATCCGAACGAGAAACAAGACATTTACGGGTCCGATGTAAGGATCGTTCGTTCGATCGTGCTTCGCTGAACGAGATCGCGAGTTAAATTCAACTCTTCCGCTGTTGATTCCAGTATCACACGAAATACCAATTCAAGTCGCGCTCGGACAACGCGCCTCACATATACTCCGTAGCCGACAGCGCCTATCAGGACGTGTTGCACCACGAAGAGGCTCAGTATATTTTACTAGCCGGCGAGAGCAATTCGGGGAAAACGACCAACATGATGCACCTCGTTCAGCATCTCATGTACCTCGGGAAAGTAAGCGATCACCGCGCACGTTGAATCGCGTAAACAGGAAAAGCTACTTCCCGACAGATCGTCGTTCGTTTAATTTCAGAGCCTTCAAGACATCGGTGCGAGATTAATGCGAGCTATCAAAGTGATTCACGCTTTCAGCAACGCCGCCACGCCGCTCAACACCAATTCGACCAGATGCGTGCTGCAAATAGAGACGACGTACGGAAGTTCCGGGAAAGCCTCCGGCGCCATATTTTGGCTGTATCAGCTGGAGAAATGGCGCGTTTCTACCCGCGACAGGTTGGAATCGGTGTCTGCTATTCACGCTAGTACGCATTACCGAGTTTCACGCGAGCAGTAAACTAGCAATTTGCTCGTACGTTAAGATTTCGAGATTGCGCGGCAACTTCGCCTTCGGTAGATCTAATCGTACGTTTATCAATTGGCCACGGTGGCCACGGAGGATCACGAGGTCTATCTCTTCTCCGCAGAAATCAATCGAATTTTCACGTGATGTACTACTTTTACGACGGCCTCGACGCCACGAGCAAACTGAAACACTATCACTTGCCACCGGGCAGAAGGATGCGGTACCTGAGGATAAGCGAGAAAGGAACGGAGAGGAAACGATCGTTCAAAGTTCGTAACGATCCGCGCGGCAACGTGGCCAAGTTCGAGGAACTCAAGGAGAATCTACGAATCTTGGAAATGGAGGAATATTGCGAGACGATCTGGAAAATATTGGCTGCGATCTTGGCTCTGGGAGAAATTCGTTTCGTCGAGGGCAACGACGGAGAGGCTGACATGGACAACAACGACGCGGCCAACAGAGGTGTGAAATACTTGATATCTCTATCGAGTGAAGGTTCATGGCTAAATGATTCTCTCTTCGTATTTCAGTCGCCCAACTCCTCAATCTCGATGAAAAAAAATTTAATTGGGCGTTGCTTAATTATTGCGTAGTCGTGAAAGGGAACGCTGTACGGAGAAAGCACAGCTGCGAAGAAGCGAAAGAAGCGAGAGACGTGTTGGCTAACACCATCTATCAGCGACTGGTCGACTGGATGGTCAACACGATCAATTTCAAATTTACGGTTACTCGTTCTCTATTGTGAGTTTAATCATGGCTAATCACCATGGATTTATTTAAAATACATGGGTATCTTTCAGCGGTGACAAATACGCAATTAACATAATGGACCTGTTTGGATTCGAGTGTTTCGCGGTAAATCGACTCGAGCAGTTGGTGGTGAACACCATGAACGAACAGATGCAGTGTTATTACAACCAGAGGATATTCGCCTGGGAAATGGTAAGGTCCCGCACTGTAAAGTAAAGTTCTACGCGAGTTTACAGCTGAAACAAGATTCTTATAGATGTAACGATCTTTGTTCGTAGCAAGAACAAGAAGAGGAGGACATACCGATACAGCGTTTACATTTTTACGACAACAAAGACGCGATAGATCAATTGATGAGCAAAGACAGAGGTTTATTTAGTATAATCGACGAAGCATCGAAAAATACGCTCGATTATCAATATATCATGACCAAAATCCAACAACGAGCGGACAATCTTTATATAAAACCGGTGAGTTCTCACGAATTTACCATCGCTCATTACACAGGAAAATTGCTTTACGACGCTAGCGAGATTGCCGAGAAGAACCGGGAGTTCGTCCCACCGGAAATGATCGAAACGTTCAGGCAATCGACCATCGAAATCATGAAAGAGATGTTCACGAACAAACTGACGAAATCCGGGAATTTGACGGTTGTCGTTGACCATCCGAAAATCGCGGAGAAGAAGACAAGCAAAGGGAAATGGGGCGCGCTCATGCAGGAGACGTCGAAACCAAGGGTGAGATCGCTTAATATTTAATTTCAATTCCTGCTCTTTCGTAAGACTAACATTTCGTAAGAAAGAAAACTGTAAGCAGAAGAGTAAGAGAAAACGATACGATAATGTAATCGGCGGTCTACCGAAACGAAATGGAAAAGTAAAGATCGAAGTGTAAAGATTGTGAGATCACCTCGCGATTGTTATTTTACAAACAGAGATATAACACCGCATCCCGAGGGCAATACTCCCAGACACGGAAAATGAGAACCTGCGCGGCTACCTTTAAATCTACCAGCCTTGAAATCCTTAAGAACCTTTCGGCAGGTGGCGGAAGTGGTGGTATCCACTTCGTCAGATGTATAAGATCCGATCTCGAGGGTGCGCCACGTGGTTTTTATCGAGACGTCGTCAGACAGCAGATCCGTGCGCTGGCTGTTCTCGACACTGCCAAAGCCAGGCAACGTGGTTACCCGCATAGAGTATCATTTCCAGTATTCCTTCAAAGGTAATCCATTCGAGTACTCTTCGAGCGCGTCGATCGATTTTCCGTTTCTCTCTACTTTCGTCACGCTGAAACTCCCTCGGCTTCAGGTACCAATTCCTGGCGTTCGACTTCGACGAGAACGTCGAGATTACCAAAGACAACTGCCGATTGCTACTGATCCGGTTAAAAATGGAAGGATGGGTGATCGGAAAGACCAAAGTGTTTCTAAAGTATTACAACGAGGAGTACCTCTCGCGACTGTACGAGACTCAGGTGAAAAAGATAGTAAAAGTCCAGTGCATGATGAGGGCCTTTCTAGCACGCAAGAACATAGCGTCGAAGGTCACGAAGAGCGCGAAAAAAGAAGTTGGTAGGTAAATTGATCGTCAGGAGTAGCAACGTTGAGAGTACGAGCTGATTCACCGTTCCCGCCGCGGAACTATTTTTTGCTTTTCGAGGGGCTCGTACTTGCTTCTCCCGTCCGTGACGAGAAATTTAACGGGTATTGTTTCAGTGAAGAAAGCGTCTATAAAGAAGAAGGAGACGGTGGATTTGTCGGAAGATCAGGCAGCGGTGATGATTCAGAAAGGTAGGGGAGACGGGGATAAAGAACGAGAAGCGAGCGAAAAACAAAATTTGATTTTTGACGAGCCTAGTAGTTGCCATTTCCATTCGTGCATTTCGTTTCATTCGCTCGCGGTGTTGTTTCCTTTTTTTCAAAGTTGTTTGATCGAACGATCTCTTTTATATGAAAACTAGCATACAGGGGTCACACAGTGAGGAAGGAGATGGGGCCTCTTCTCGGGAAGGAGAAAATGAGTCCGGAAACGATGGACATGATGAAATTCTACAGCAGCAAGTGGAGGTCGAAGAGCGTGTTCCAAGTCCTCCTACGTTACCGTGCAGCCCGTTATCAAGACCTCGTGCAATTCTCGCAACAAGTGAGTGACCTATACGACTTCCGCGAGGAAAGACCGTTTAGTTTCCCCCTACCGAGTGATTTCATCTGAAAATTTTCTCGCAAACAGGTGCATCTGTTCAATCAAGCGATAGTAGCGTCTCTCGCGACGACGAATGAACAAATATCTATAGATCGAGTAGATACAAACGTTTCCAAATCAGCGTACTTAGGCCATTTGAAACCGCCCCAAGTGCACAAGTTACCTTTCAACTTTTACCAAGAGTTACCTTTTCCCGACACGAAGAGACAAATGAAAGCTGTTGGGTGAGTCGATCTTACGTTACTCTTTCTATGGATGTTCTTGCATTAGCGGTAGATAGATGTATCAGAAATCCCGGGCCAACGGACCCGAAATCGATAGAGAAGCTTAGACGAGAAAATATCGTTCTAATAAAATTAGTATCGACCCTCATCATTAGACGTCATTCACCATTAATCGTATCGTACGTAGCTGTCGCATAGCCTATTGTCTTGCACGCGTTTTGTCGCCAAGATATTGACACGAGGCAAAATATTGAAATGCGTTTAACAATGTTTTTGATGTTTCTTGCTTATTTTTTGTCCTCAACGTGTCTCTCGCGGTTGCATTTCATGTACGCGCGATGTTTTGTCATTATTTTTCGTTCTCCGTTGTGTGCCGTCTCTATCTCGAGGTAAGAGTCGCTTAAGAACTCTTCGGAGACTTGTGCCGTCAACTGAGAAATACGTTCTCGCAGATCCGCGTCGTCATCAACGTCTGACGACGAGCACGAAGCCTGGGACGCGCCATTACGGAGACAAACAATGCCTTGGGCCAACAGGAACAGTCGTACCAGAGGTGCCTATCACATTTTGTTTCGTTCAGTCGAGGTGCATCGATACCGATACTCGCTCCTACACTTTCGTTCACGCGAGAACAGAATTCTTTTTCATACCTTTTTCGTACATTTCAAATATCATTCTTCTTTCTTTTTACCTGATCCGAGTTCGTCGAGTACGCATACAGGGTGGGCAGCGGATATATTGTTTCTTGGATAGTAATCTTCTTTGCAAGCTCTTTATGCAAAACGAACGA
Organism: Tetragonisca angustula; assembly: GCA_036937485.2. Lineage (NCBI taxonomy): Eukaryota > Metazoa > Arthropoda > Insecta > Hymenoptera > Apidae > Tetragonisca > Tetragonisca angustula. Next base: position 3,418,076 of record JAWNGG020000022.1, read on the forward strand.
CAGACGTGTCTGATTCCGTGTCACTCTGTGTATCCGTAGCTCGTCTGGACTCGGCACGTTTTCATCAAATTCTCTTTCTCTTTCAGTCGTAATTACGATCGGTTCGGCCAATTAATCCAATTCGTACAATTAGAATAACTAATTTCGAATTGTCGATAACGATAACAATTGTCTCGCAAGACTATGTCGTTTAAAAGATGCGTGTTGGGAATCGAAAGTACGAAAAAACACAAAACAAAAAAAGAAACAGAAAAAAATACGAGAAAATCTCGATTGCCTGAGCCGAGTGGCGACTCGTCCTCGCGGAGAGAACTCACTCTCCATCGGATTGCTCTGCATTTTTCAGACGTCGAGGTTCAGACAACGAACTCGCCACATCGAGTGGCGCATTCGGGCACCGAGGGACAGAGTCTGATCGACACTCCGTTTTCCAGAGACCCGAATATCTCGGTCCGATGTCCACCCGAAGAGACGTCCCGAAGCAGAATGGGTAACTCTGGATTTCAACACCATTCGACCAACCGTAGCCCTGTACCACCTGCTAACGTTCATAATCCTCGCTCAGTAAGTAATACTCAAATCTTGCTTGCCGCAACATTCTCTCTCTTTTCTATCTTTCTCTTTTCAGAATTACGATAGTACCGGATCGATACGCTCTAGGAAACACGCACCGCCTCCACCTGTTCCGTTCAATCAGTCACAACCACCCCTGACGCGCAGTACCGACAGTTATAGCTCGAATATTCGAAGTAAAAATATAGACGCTGGTAGCCACGATTGGGAATACGATGATAAAACTAACAGGAGTAGCGGCAATGCTAATCGGTTCGATCTTGCTAAGTAAAACTGATAAACTATCGCGATTCGACAATCCTGACAGAAATTTCCTTACGTTTTCGTTGCAGTATCAATCCGATTCAGGAACTGCAGATGATCGGTCGTAGAAACAACTACGACGGTAACGAAGACACCGACGAACCACCGTTTAACTTTCAGGTGAGATAAGGCAAGAAAATTACACAGGGACGCGTATATCTAAAATATGTACGTGAATATATATGTAAGTATTTGAATTAATCACCGATGCTGGTTCAAACAGGCGATGCTGAGAAAAACGAGTCATCATCGAGCGTCGATGAAACGTACACCCGTTTACGATAGCTATTCTCATTCTCCGTCACCACTGCCAAGTACGGGATATCGTGGGAATCGCGAAAACGAATCGAACGTTGTATACAGAAGCGGAGGTAGTCGCAGAGACTCTCCCGAATGGAGTCCCAACGAAATGGTCAGAATGTCCGAGAAATATGGGAAGGAGGGAGCTTGGGGAGAAGATCGAATGGCGACCGGAGGTCGAGGCAACGTAACTTCGGAAAGTGTCACCGAAGAGATTGCACCGGGAATCGTCGTCGAGGGTTACGTGGCAGAGTTGTAAAATTCGAGCCAACAACGAAAACTCTTCATGTATCGAACCACGGTAAAAACTGGACCAGTTGGAATTGCTAATACCGTGAGAAAAAAAAAAGAGAAGCCTGCAAGATACCTGTAGCTGTCCCGATGGAAACAAATGCACGATTTAAAAAGATCGATACCCAATTCACTACCGTTGCTGACTCGGGGAGAAATTTTTTATCCACGAATGTGTACATACGTATATTTTTTTAATACTTTCCTTTTCTTTCTCTTTTAAATAGAAAAGAACTACTGTAACGATTTGACGATAAACTTCTTTTGTAACGTTCATTCGCGCCTCGAGCGACCCATAAAGTTGACACTTTTGTCCAATGTACAATAATTTTCATCGAACGATTCGTTTTTCCATGAGCCTGTCTTCTCCAACAGTTAGCAATGCTCCCTACCGATACTTGACCGTTATTTTTTTATTAGCCTCGGATAAAATACACACTCACACATACACACACTCTTGTTCAAAAAGACGTTAACAAGCTATTCGCATTATTACAAATGGAATCGTAATAATAACAACAAGAAATCAGTTTAAACAAATGGTTACAACAATACACGAGAGTGTCATAAAATTAACTTGAAAGTTTTTGTTTCAAGTTTTTGCCTTCAAAAACCCTTCATCGCACGCAACGATGCTCATTTACGGAAAAAACCGAATTATTATCGAAAAAGTGCACCTTGCACGATCGGCTCTATTGCATAGCACGAAACTCCTGTCACTTTTACGAAGTATATAGTATTTATAAATGTCAACTGACTGATGCACGATTGTTAAGAACATTTTAAAAAATAAAGAATTAAAAAGTAACATAGTGATTTAACTGTTTAAACCTACACCTCGCTTTCCTTTGATAAACGTAGTGACGGAAGGAGTACTTTAATGTACGTTAAATATTTATTTTTTTTCTTTATTTTTTACAAAAATTTAGTTAATACGACAATAAAAATATTTCATGTTGCACTGACCATCGATAATGATTGTAAAAGCGATATATACAACGAAAGTACATATATCAGAGTACGTACATATATAAAAAAGACAATTAGGCAATTGTAAAAAAATTTGGTTCATTAATGCGTTCTCTGAGAGTGAGAATAACTTAATTTCTATTTTTTGTTTTATCGCGTAATTTTGTACAGCGAAGCTTTCCTTCCAAAACTGTCTGAACGAATCCGTGCCTCAAACCCGAATATAGACAGCCCGAGCATGTCGATACACAACAATCCAATGTTTCGATTCAATCTTTGTCCGACTGAGTATTCTCTTGATTATTACTCTGTTGAGAATTTTGTTTAATTATGTTAACTAAGGTGTCTAACCTAGTAGGATGCGCGATTTGTAAAACCATATGCGCTTCCTCCAAAATTAAGAGACCATTATGCGCGTCGCTCGCAGACAAATTGTGCGCTAATATTACGTGACGTCTCCAAGCCGCATGCGTGGGAAGAACCTGAAATGGATTGCATTTACATCTTCACATCTTATCGAACGTAATCGTAATCGTTGATGTAATCTACGCACCTGCAAGCACCATTTGCAGTTTAAAGACGGTGAAATTGTGTGGACGGCTTTGATGTGCCTTCGACGAAAACCCCAACTAGTGTACGCTCTGTCGCAGAAAGGGCACGGAAATGGTGGATACGCAGTGACGCCCTTCACCGTCTCTTCCGGGAATTCTGAATTGCCAGTGGTCCCGGGACACGTTGGAAATACGGAACTCAGAACTCTTGCGTCTCGTTCCATGAGAATGTTCGTAGATTCCTGTTGATCGTGCATCGATTCCGAATATAAATGATTCGGCGAGTGAAATTCGTCAGTGTGTCGATAAGTATTCCAAGGTGGAGTTCGATCAAGGTCGATCGGAAATCTCACGCGCGTATCCGGCTCGGAGGAAGGAGTCGAGGTCTCTCGTGCGTCGGCAATTACGGTTACATTCGGCTTCGATGATCCTGCAAGTAATTCCAGTCCGCGACTTCAAATTTTCTTCACTCAATTTCGAGATATTTGTCTGTCTTCGTCAAGTCAACAGGAACCAGTTGGAAGGAATTCAAGCAAGGATCTTGTCGGTTCGATCTGGGATCTTTCGTTTTTCTCTTTCTCTGGGAAATGCTGGGATAAGCTTCGAATGATGCAAGGAAACGGTGAACTCGTAGGATATCCAATATTTCGTTCTTCTTATAATTAGTCCAGATATTTCTTCCAGATTTTAGCAAATATATGTTTAAACGCACATATTATCCAAGAAAGATACATCTAATAGTTCGTATATATAGTACGTACACAGAAAAATAGGAATATATATATATATATATATATATATATATATATATATATATATATCGGGAAATGATGAGACAATTAAAAATGTAAAATAGGTTTATTTGCAACCAGTCATTTCTGTGTATGTGTGTGTATTTTGTCTACAATCGCATAGATTTAAATAACAGTCAACTCGAAGCGTTTCGTACCTTTGCGAGATCAAACGAGGAAAACAGAAAGGTGGCAAGTAAATACGAAAATCAGATTTGTCTGTTCGTTTGATTAAAAATAAACGATAGGAAAAAATAGTGCGCCACCGATAGCTGCGAATCGTTCGCGTGAAGTCTCGTCACCGCATATTAAACGCCTTAAATATCATAAAAGCACATATCTTATACTATTACTCCCATTGCAAGAGCTTTGACGTAGTCGTCTTTTTCTAATGTTGTCAATAATGCGAAGCGCAATTATGTTTGTACGCGTATATAGCATGTACATCGGTAAACGTACACCTACGTATTCATCTAGGCGCGTACAGTAATGTATGTGATGGTATACTCGTATTTTTTTTTTTTTTTTTGAGCGTAAAAAATCTCCGCAAGTCCTTACGACACAACGCGCTTACTATTAGTATGTATTACGTAGATCGTCTATGACGAAAGTGCACATCTGCGTGAACATTGTAAACGGACAAATAGAAGGAATGTTGCATTGCACAAGGTACGAGAGACAAGGTACGAGAGACAAGGTACAAGGAAAAATCGGAGAATCAAGGGAATCAAATAATAGAACGATCAATCAACTTTCTCAGCGGTGAAACAAGTCTTCGGACCACGCGTTGCGTGATCATTATCAAAACCAAAATAGTTGTAAAATTAATATAAAATTACTCATTTGCCCCGTGAATTGAAAGCAAACGTGAAGCGTATAAATAGTTGGACCATTGGCCTAGAATGTTTCCCGTTCCTCTACTCTTTGTCTGAACACGTTCTACTTTTTTTCATTGAATTTTCTCGCTCCACCTATTCGTATCCTTCTTCAAAAAGAAAGGATATGAAAACTTTCGAGGCGATCTAAGACGATCCTAGATGATCTTAGATAATCGAGACGACGAATCAGCGAAAGAAACACTTCATTCTAGCCAGTGAAAACGTTTCCGTTTTACCCCTGACCTGAAACGCCCTAGTCATTGAGTGTAAACCGACCGCCTTTGGAATAGATACCTCTTCAAACCCCTATTGCTAGTATCGATTTTAGTTACGCAATTTTTCCACGTTTCCTCCCATTCGACGCTATTAGGTGCAATACCACTAAAGTGCAACAGAACTTCTCTTATCAAATGTATTTTGTTACTATCGAACTGTTGTTTTCCCATCTTGCCGTTTACGTTACAGAGAATCCTCTCCTCCGTGGTAAAAAGGATCTTCATAAGGTCACAGGCCAAATGATCCATCGGTCGAGAGGATGCCCACGTTGAGATTATCTCCGGACTTGGCAGAAGATCGGCGTAAGGTAGTTGCTGATACGCGTATAGCAGTGGCTTCACATCCGAGAATCCAGTTAGGCCGGATAACCCAGATAAACCGGAAATATCTTCAACAGGGCTGTTCCCAGACCCTGCCACACACATCAGAGCACAGCCTGCTTTAGACACGGATCCCCCTGACGCGTGAATTGCAGCGTACCGAACAATCAAGCAAATTCGACCAAAGTTCGTTAAATGTCGCGTTAAACAATCGATCGCGTATCATTCCACTTGTCTTCTCCGTCACGCATGCACAGATAGTTTTACGCGTAAACGTAGAACAAAGTCTAGATCACGTTATCGAGTACTAGAAGCCAGGACAAGTCGTAACAAGCAACATAAATAAACTAAGAAACCATTATAATATGTTTCTCCTTTCTATCGTTTAATCACCTGCTGAACTAGATAGCTTAACAGCTTAATATCTACGCCTTGACCTCTAGTTTCTCCGATCGTACTTTTTGCGTACATATTTATTTGCTATCTACACGTGTTCCCATGTCCACTATGACTTTGTAACATCGAACGAAATAAAAACAAATGAAAGAAATACATATAACACCAATATGAATAATAAAGCAGAAGTGACGATCAAAGCTAACTCAACGATTTGAAAAAGCATCGAAAACGAGTATGCACCTAATTTTATTGAAATTACCGAACATAGACAATACGAAATTTTTATCAATTAAATTATAAATTTAATCATACACCCTAACATACATTTTGCAGTATTAACCATAATGAATCAATTTATACTAATATTTACGAATACGTAACGAATGAAACGTACTGCCTTCTTTCTCTAATTTATAAAAGTCTTACACATAGCAAATAGTTCATCGTGAAATATTAAATAGAATGCAAGTATAAAATATACAGATATAAACATAGTATCAAAATATACATAAATTGCACAATATATTATATATAAAATATATATTTTTTCAAAATAGCATGCATGTGGTGACATTTTCTATTATTATCTATAAAGCAATATTTTAATTTTTAATATAATACTAACCTTGATTCCCATCGAGCTGCCCTGTATCTAATCTTTCTGCCGGATCCTTTTCTGTTGTAGATTGTTTCTGAGATTCTTCTAATACAGTTTCTAATGGCTCTATCTGAAATATGATCCATTAAACTTTATTTCACACATTTGATCAATCACTTTTACAAAGATTTAAATATTATTGGCATACTAACCTTCATTTCTAAACGATGATATATTGGATTTTGCATATTTTTCTGCAATAAATAATCTGCATCTTTGCCACTTTGTTCGCTAGCCGTGGATTCATCTGTGCTTTCTACTTGTGACGCTTTAGGTGTCAGTGCTGATTCTAATATAGAATTCTGATGTTTGTTCAGTTTTTGTTTTTTTTTTGGAGTTTCTTCTTTGGCAGTAGCCGTTCCTTCTTCTACTGCCTGTTCCAATTCTACTAATCTTTTATAAGATTCCTTAGCAAATATATCCCCTCCAGACAATCCACGAATTTGCAAAGTCTCCGCAGCTTTTAAAAGCGCTGGCAAATTTTTCTGCTCGATATTTACTTCTCCTTTATATATAAATATAAGTAAGGCTTCTAATTCACTGAAGTGCACATCTTGAAGTATTATAACTGGATGTTGACAAGGGTTTGTCTATAATGTAAGAAAGATTTAAAAAATTATATTTCCTGTTAAACTATGACATGCGTTGCAACATATAAAACTATATGAGCTAACCACAGCATATTCAAAGTATGACGTTATTTAAAGTAGATGGACTAAAATGGAAAAATTCAATAATCAAACTATTCACTGTCAAAACGTCAACGTAACCACAAATGTGAAATAGAGAACATAGAAAACTAACCTGGAAAACTTTTTTGAAGAAAGGACTACTTGCTGAGAGAATCACTTTGTGAGCAGTAAGACACTGTCCATCGCTTGCTAATGTCACGTCTACTAAACCTTCCTCTTCCCAAAGACTTTCGAAACTCGTTGCGATGTTGTTTAAAAAACTGTTCCATTTTAGACATATTTGATTTGACATCTCGCATACAGAAAGCGTTAATCCTATCAATGTGTTACAATCACGTTTTGAACTGTTCGATATCTTCGTACGTCAACGGCAATTACAACTCAACGACAGGAACAACGTTGACAACGATAGTAAGAATAACGACAACGACGACGTTAACGACGACAACGACCGCGATGTAACAGCAGTGGTGCCAGGCACGCACAAACATCCTTGGTACTGGGTTGGGAGAACATAGTCAATATGGCCGCCATGCTGTATTGAATTGCGCGCGACCTTAGAAACCTTACTTCAAACGTTGTATATTATATATCTTACTATTCACTTGTGTTTAAAGGAGCCTGTAACAAAAATACAGTGAAATAAAATAAAGACATGTCTTTTTCATATTCTGTGTACAAAAAAATAAATTTTGGAATCAATTTTTTTACAAGTAATTCAATATCGAAAACATTTATTAAAATTTCATTAACAGGCATAACAATTATATTTAAAAAATGATATAATTAAATTATATTGAAGCAACAATAATGAATATGTATCTATTTTCGTGTTGCATCCATATATGTATATCTGTACACGACTATTCCTGCGTACATTCATGCATGCATCTAGGTATATATACATTCGCGTGTGTGTACATTCTCGCGTGTTTATATGCTTGCGTGAGTTTTCGTATCCTATAACAGTATTCCGTAATTGTTAAAGTTTTACCTTTGCGTCTCTAATATAAACATACTAAAGTTATTGCATCAAATAATGTCTTAAAAAATAATTTTAAGTACTTCAAGATTCGCAAACTTATATTATTTTATATTATTATAATAGAATCTATAATAGAATCTACATACTATTATACTATTATAATAGTATTATATACTATTATAATAGAATCTGATCTAATTTTTAATTTTTTGTCACGTTTGTTACAATTTAATATTGTCGAATAAAACTGAAAAATCTCTAAAATTAAACTACTGAGCTATCTTCGTCACTTGGAAAATATAAATCACACAGCAGGCAATCCATTGTCAAAAAATCTGAAAACAAGATTTATTGCGATCCTTCAAAATTTATTATACACTGCATTCCTTCAAATTTATGATATACCATTAGTCAAAACTTCCAAACCAATTCGTATGAATTTATAATTTTTTCTAAGAGCTAAGAATTACAATTTATTTTAGAATAATTTTTAATATAACGCTTCGTAATACTCAAAAGAATATTATAAAGATTAAAAAATTTAATAAATATAAATTGGCCGTCTTAATCCACCTAAGTTCTTGCGAGAGGAGTTTGACAGAAAAGTCCGAAAACATCCATTATGAGTTTCATCTTCGCAAAAGTACCTAATGGAGATTTTATTGAGATAGTTAAAAATTTTAATAAATCAATTCAAAGAGTGCCTAGTATTAATAGTAAAGCTGTATTGAAAAATAATATAGTGCCTAATAATAAATCTGTTTGAAAAATAAAGAAGGAATTTTGTGAAAGCGTATCTAAAGGCAGGTCCATAGACAGGGTGTCCATTTGCCTTTGTAATTAATTTTTGAAATTGTAAAGAAACTTTATGGATACCTTATAAGTTGCAAATTGCTTACAAATTTGTATTTGCCTTTTTTGTCAAATTTCTATACTTGACTAATGTCTTAGTTTATTTTCAAACAACGGAAATTTTCTTTTGAGCAGCTTTCAAACTTTTGATCGATAGACTTAATCCCCATTTCTAAAATCCCCATTGTGTTTGAAAAGACAAAGAAACCATGTATAGAGTTGGGTATAAATTCTCAATTAGTATAAAATTGAGTATAAATTATATTATATTATATTATATTCACGCATTATAAATAAATTCATACCCTATTGATAAAAAAAAATAGAAATGACAATTTCAAATTATTACAAAAAAATTCCAAAAATTTCTAATTTGTGTGATTTTAAAATATAGATAAAGTTTGGTCTAGTCACGTCTAACAGTAATACAACACAATACGGCACGGATAAATGGCAGTAAATTGACCTGAAAAAGAAGTAAATGCAAAATGTTACTATTGAAATTTTGAAAGAGACAATTATCCCAGGATTCACAATATAAATAATATCCTGTCCGTTAACTGACCAACCAATCAGGAAATAGGATACTTGGTATTTCATTCCCTTATAAACTCTTACAAACAATATTCTGCTTTATTTCGAGTTTCCCAAGCGTGGTGTAGACAAGTCTCTTCCGATTTGGAATTTCTTAAGTGTGGTGTAGACAAATCTCTTCCGATTTGGAATTTCTCAAGTGTGGTGTAGACAAGTTTCTTTCGATTTAGACGAAAAATTTATATTTTTTGCTTGTTTATAATAATATAATAATGCAATATCATATAGACTTGATTATCATACCGGAGAAAAAGAAAAATTCAAGCAGAAGGAACCATGAATGCTTCAAAACTGATACTGATAACGTAAGTACTATCATTTGAAAGAAGCAAGAAAAGAAATAAATCGAAAGGAGCTACAGACAATTAGTAATTAAATATCAAAGATGATTTTACAATTGTTAGATATCTATGCGGTGATATTATCTTGAAAAATTAAATAGAAATAATGTCGTTAATTAAAACATTTATTATTGAAACCAGAATGGTAACAGCGTCTGCTACATCGTGACGTCACTTTATAGATAAACCAACACCAATTATGTTTTAAATTATCTGAATTTTAATAATATTTACGTAACGATAAATTTCTTTGGCTTGAAGAACTATTCGCTTTCGACAAGATTATCTCGCGCAAAATTTCAGTGAAATTCACCAATTGTATTTCATCACACAATAGATTTTTAATATCTGTATACAATTTAATGATCAACATTTTCTAGTTTTGTGCTCAAAGACATCAGTACTTCGATATACAACAATTTTTTCGTATTATAAGCATTACATATTGTGAACGTGCGTGTTTAAAATATAACAAAATTTGCAGCATGATTTGCATACTTAATAAATAAATCAAATTTTAATATACTATATAAATTGTGACGCAAATTTTATCAATTTTACAGAAAACTATATCGAACGTACGAAACTCCACGAAACTTGTAATCGAAAGTAATCGGTACTTTCGATTTTTTTGTGAATTGTTCAGAAAATATTCAAGAAAAACAAGGAAAAGAAACATGATCAAGCTAGAGATCCTGTACTCTTTGAAATACGGTGTTATAGAGAATTATATCAAGCATATCGTGTTCCAGTTGTATCTTTCGTTTTCATATATATTTGGTGCAATCTTTTCGAGTCGCACCGAAAACACAGAGATAGAACAGATAAATTTAAACAATGATTATTGTGAAAAAGAAGACAATGAATTTTTGAAAAAACTTCAAAATTTTACATCTACTTTCAAAGATAATAATGGAGAAATATCTTGTGATGATTTCAACGAAAACATTGACAATGATGAAATGGCGACAGCTAAGGAAGATTCTGATTCTTCTAACGAAGAATGGAGCGACGCGAAAGACGTTATGACAATGAATATATCATTAGACCGTGAAAACGGTATACCCCATATAGCCTTAGAAGAACAATGCATTTCTACTAAAAATAAAGATTTGTCTTCAATGTTTCCAAAACAAACAGAAGAAATAACAAAACAAAATAATTTCTTCCATGATAAAGAAAACGACCATTCCTTTAATGATTTTTCAATTATATCTCGATTAAAACAGGACAGGATTAAAGGACTAAAAAGGAAAACATTAACTGAATTCACTGTTAATGTTAATGTTAAAAAACAAAAAATTGTATTCGATGAAGAAAAAACTGAAAATCATATCGAATATAAAAATGAAAGCAAACTACGAGAGGAAAAATGCAGTTTTCTACAAAATGATTCGACTCAATATAAATCATATTCTTCAAGAACACCCAAAAGATACTTAAAACGGAAAAATATTAAATATAAAAAAACTACGCAGACAGGCAGCTCAGATTCCAGCGATGACGATGATGAAATACTTCCAATTAAGGCAAAGCCGTTTAAACGACGATTTTACAAACATTTAATCAATCTTGCAATTCGCCAATCTCAGGTAAAATTACAATCTTTATTTCATTTTCCTAACCAAATAAACATGTTATTCAATTTCCTTCCAATTACAGAATGAAAATATGGACGAAGAATTAAATTATATGGCGGACAATGAAGACTCAATAGATGGATTTTTACAAATAACACACGAACGAATTTCGGTATTTAAAACATCATTTTCGACTAATTCAGGTTTCGAAAAACGCGCTTCTGAAACCTCTAGTACGAATATTATAACGGAAAAATGGTCCATGACTTTACCTGGTCGCATAAATAGTTCTCCAAGATGCCGTCGTGCTCCTCCCGGTTTTCCTGAATTACCACAAAATCCACCGCTAATGAATTACATTTTTGATCCGCAATTCATGTCATCTTCAAACAATAATAATGATCCGATTTCTTCCCATCCGAAATCAATGGCGATTATACCACCAGCGCCCTCACCTATGCGACACCTTTATTACCAGTATCCTGAATTTATGGATCTACCTATGCATGTTAATTCTTCCAGAACCTTAAATGATACAATATAAATTTTTAATTTATACTTGAATAATATTTATTATTTTAAAAAACATTACCTGTAAGAAAAAATATGTTTGTATTACCTGTAAGAAAAAGTATGTTTATCTAATTTTATACAAAAATTTCATAATAAAAAATTTATTGTAAAAGAGATGATTTCACCATTTATTAAAAATATGTACAATGTATAAACCGACAACTTAAAGAATTAAGTAGTATATTACGGTGTAGGCATAAATGACAAATTCATCGGCGATAATTGACTTCCTGGTGTAACATCTGCTCTTTCTCCTTGTTCGATAACTTCTGTTTCATTCATATCTTCCACCTATAATTGACACAATATTAAAAATTCAAAATTTGTTAATATTACTTGGTTATAAAATAAAAAATATTCTGTAATTACCACCATCGAATGCTCAAATTTTCCTCTCTTTTGTGCAATTGTTCTTAGTAATGCTTTGGCTTCTTCTTTTGTTTCATCAAATTGCAAACATTTTTGTGCATAGTGATTAGCATGATCCAATTGTTCTCGTTTTAAATGATACTGTGTTAAATATTTGTACGCGTGGCTCAAATCAGCTCTATCTGCATTTATAAATTCATCCATTACAAAATCCGTGTACGCTGCTGCTGCATGATCATGTTCACCTAATTTTTCATATAACCTACAGTACAATTAAAATATATATGTAAATTTTAATTTACTACATGATAGATCTAATTTTAATACGTACGTGGCTAATTTTAACAATGCCATTCCTTCAATATCACCAACATTGCATGCTTTGTAATAACATTTTAATGCGTCTTGTATTTTATTTTGTTTTTCATATGCTTCTCCTAATGCCTGTACCATTCTACTATCATGAGGCCTTAATAACTGAGCCTGTTTGTAATAGTAAAGGGCGTAAAATGGCATTTTCAGAATTTCATATGTTTGACCCAAACCATACCATGCTCTGTAATCCCGCTTATTGACTTCTATATATAAAAAAAAATTGCTAGACAAATAGATGTTCATATTTAATTTTATATGTATATATAACATATACCAATAGCTTGTCTGTAGCTGTGAATAGCACCATTTGTATTTCTCATTTCCATAAACTCATGACCAAGCAATGTCCAAGCAGAAAGGTACTGTGGATTCAATTTTAATGCTCTATGAAAATACATTGATGCCTTTTGATGATCTCCCCTTAAACTGTAATAATTTCCTAAAAGATATCCCTTTAATTAAATAGCACAAGAGTATATTTACAGCTTTTTCATCTTAAGATGCAAAAAACTTACCTACTATGCAACATGTTTCTAATCTGTATTTATCAATTTCTGTTGCTCTATGAGCTAGATATGCCAATTCAACTTTCATTTCTTTTACATAAAGAATATTAGAATATGTATCCATATTATCTAAGCAATAAGGGTCTGCTTTTATTATTTTCTTAAATGTTTCTATAGCATTATCAACATCTAAAACAATAATACTATAACTTCATGCCATATAATATATCATAGTAACTACAAAATCTTTGTTTGATATGTTTGATAAGTTTACTTGCCTCTTCTGTAGTTTACAGTCATTGCAGTTTGAGCAAGTACATAACCATTCTTTTCAAACCCCATTGATTGTAATTTACAGTATAATGCTAAACCTTCATCTATTAACTGCAGTTCTAAATACATATGAGCCATAAAAAAATGCTTTATCCAATGATTAGGTAAACAGAGATTTTCAAGCTTTTCTCTGTCAGTAATTAAAGAAGCCAATTCTAACCATGATCCCCAATGCATTGGTTGCTTATGAGTTGCCTCAACCAACACATCCATCGCTTCCCTTGTAAGCTGTAATTTTTTTAAAGTCACGCCAAAAAGATAAAGACTAAAACCATCAAGTTTGTCTGCCATATGATCTTTCCTCAAATCGGAACATAATAATCTCAAACTTTCATTTTTTAATGGATCTGGAGGCACCACCGTCATGTCATCTATCTTTTTCTTCTCGCCTGATAAATAGCGAGAGTATAAATATAAAAATCGAACTTTTGGCGTTTTGCATTCCTCTGTGAAATAAGCAGCTCTGTCATATTCTTTCAAGTCAAAATAAGTTTTCGCTAAAATGTATGTATCTTCCTCTTCGCTTGTATCCGCTAAATACAAGTCTGCAGTAGTGTCAAGAACATCTACCTTGACGTCTTTCAAGGAGTAACTCAATTCAGCTAGCCTACAAAGAAAAGCATATATTTGTTATTCCTCATACGCATGAAATCAAAATTTCATTTAAATTTCTATTGAAAATTATACGCACCATTTTGTAGTATGTAATAAGCCACGTTGGGAACATTCATTTATCGCGCGCAAAAGATCAGTTTTAACCTCTTTAATGTCAAACTTTATCGACTCGTGCATATTGCACAATAGCACTTAATCAGCAGACAAGATTATAATCAGCAAAATTAATTAAAATTAATTAAAAAAATGATCTATATACATTCAAAAAAGAATTCATATCTGTATAAATCGAATTAACAAATTAAACAAGAAATCACTGTATACTTTAGGTTTTGCCGCCACCTATATTGTGCAACGAAGATATATTCACTTCTCTAAATGAAATATAACATAAGCATAGATCAACTGTATAATATAATTGTTTATTATATAATTCTCGAATTTAATTATTTCCACTCTTTAGTCATTTTTAAAATTATTGGCGCAACGCAATTAAAAGTACAGCGATATGATGAAAACAGATTGTTAATAAATTGTTATTAAAGATTAAATGCATAGCTTTTGTACTAAAGGAATGGTACAAAAGAAGAAGGTTGAACGTACATATGATGGATATTGATACAAATTAATCTCTTTAATTAGTCTTTTTTGCAAATGGAAATTTAATCCATTCATATGCAGTTGAAATTTTATAGTTATCATTCTCTATAGGGAAATTAAAAAGTCAAATAGTTCGGCCCAGAAATCGAATTTCTGAACTCTTTAGGAATAAGATTAAAGCTTCAACATTAGTAAACGTCCTCTGTATTTTAATTTTTAACGTAATTAATTAATGCATTTAATACAGAATTAATACTGGTACTAACTCGTATCAAAAAATAAATTTGCATTTTCGCAGCAGATGGCGCTACCATATAAAAAATGGAGGTACTTCTCTTGATTACATTGACCAATTAATTAATTAATGACGTTTTGAATTTTTAGAATTGTGCCTATGGAATTAGCTATTCAACTCTTTTCCTGCGTTTTATTTAACTTCTAAAATATGAGTCTAAAGATTTCTAAATTCTATTCTATATGTACATCGAAATGATCGCTCTAATATTTAATTCCTTGCAAATTAAAAACTTGGATTGGAAAATTGATTGAAAACATTAAATTTGGAATATGTGTAAGAAAACGTAAAGTTTATTACAATTTCATAGGAAAAGTAACGTATTAAGTCATTAACGTGATGTGTGACGCAAAAATGGTAAGGATGTCGGTCTTAGATCTTGGTATACGAGAAAGCATTGAATTTCCTGTCTATTTCATATTTTATCTATGTCTGACAATTATCTATTTCTTAGTTTATCTATTTTTGTTGCGTGCTTTAATATATTAATAAGTGCAAGTATTTGATTGGAAAAACAAAGATACAATGTCCTATTCCTTACTCTCGTGGGTAAAGTAATAAGTTATCTTCGCTATACATGTTCGTATTTGCTTCATTTTGAATATGCGTAGAACTCTGTTTTAGAAGAGACCATGATTTTCTGTATTCATGAAAAGTATAGTTTTCTATGAATGTTAACATCAAACTAGTCCAATATTTTTGAAATCGTATTTACTCATATACTCGTGTCTGGGAAATATTATTTGCTGTCGATGAAACAATTGAGCGGGCTCTTTTTTTGCGCGGGAATATTTTAAATAGGGATAAGGAGTTGAATCGAGACTGCTTATTATAGGGTGCTAATTCTCATGGTCAACTTGGGCAAGGAACCGAGTCGGAGGAATGTGTTTTACCACGTGAGGTTGATTTATCAAAGTGCTCGTTAGAACCGCAAAATATAAAGAAAATAGTCGGCGGCGCTGGTCATACGTTAATTTTGGATGATCATGGTCGCGTTTATTCTTGCGGCTGGAACAACAAAGGTCAAGTGGGTTTTCCCGTAAAAGAAAATATTCCCTTTTTCCAAGAATTAAGTGGAAAACTAAGGAATAAGGTTATCGTGGATATAGTGTGCGGGTGGGATTGTTCCGCTGCATTGACGACAGAAGGTACTTTATTTCTCTGGGGCTCGAATTATTTTGGACAATTGGGAATAGACCCGAATAGTCTTCAATGGATACATGAATCTTTTGAACTCGTATCTGATCGAAAAATCAGAGGAATTTCAATGGGCTTGAGACATACTGTCGCAATAACGGAAGATCATGCAATTTTAGTAGCAGGAGCAGGTACTAAGGGGCAGTTAGGTATAGATTGCTTGAACAATAAGGGCTCTATAAATGCTGCATATACTTTTACAGAAGGTAAACACGTTTTAAAATAAAAAATTAAATAGATAAGAGCCCGTTTTAACAAATGTAAATAATGATTTTAAATAGTTCCAACATTACGGAACATCGAGAGTGTCAGTTGTGGTCAGTACCATACCATCGCGGTAGCGAAAGATGGAAATCTTTATGCATTTGGTGATAATAAACATGGACAATTAGGATTAAATACAGACATATGTCGAAAAACATTCGTCCCATTAAAATTATCGGATTTTCAAATTAAATTGCCAATTAACATGCACAGTGGTTGGTCACATGTGATTGTGTTAAATGGTAATATTATTTGGTAATTTTTTATTCACATAATACCTTTTCAAAATCTGATTAGTTTATTACTAGATAATCATATTTTTGGTTGGGGCCGAAATACATATGGACAATTAGGCATTACAAAACTCAACGAGTTCACTTGGAAAGCTACGCGAATCGAAAATCTTCCTAGAATACAACAAGTTTCTGCTGGTTCGGAACACAATGTTGCCCTAACTGGTACACATATAAAAATTAACAGCAAAAAAAGAAAAAAATGAAATAATTCGAAAAGAAAACACTTTTCATATCTAATGTTTTAGAAGATGGAAAAATTTTATGTTGGGGTTGGAACGAACACGGAAATTGCGGAAATGGTCATACAAAAGACGTAAAATTTCCGGAACAACTGCATCTCCCATACGCTTACACGGGAATTCTTATTGGAAGTGGTGCAGCTCATTCATTTGCAGTAATAAAGAATATTTCATAAGAAATAATAATATAAATTAATAAAATAAAAATGTATGAAAAAAAAATACTTTTTGACAATCTTTTTGGTTTTTTCTTCCTGATATCATGAAAATAAATTTCACTTAAATGTACAATTAATACCACAAACACAATGAAACATATTTGAAGTCGTTTAGACATAAAATAGCAATCAAGTGAATCACCATAAATGACTTTTTCTTTAAAAAAAAAATTAGTCTCTCATCTTCTACAATTACAATCATTTCTCTCGTAATCCCCAAAGCTAAACAAATTGTAAAATTGGATATTTTGTATATAATTAAATATATTTAATTACCGAATTTAACTGTAATAACTCAATAATCTCAAGATTCTAAACGATGACTTATACTTGCACCAACACGTCGTGCAGAGATGAAAAGTTTCCTGAAAAGAATGTGGGTAAATTTAAGAATACCTATTAGTTGAGAGTGCAGAACAAACAAAACATAGTGGATCGGTTACTGAGAGAAGGAACTGCTTCCTTTGCGCTTGCATGGGACTTTTCATTTTTGTACATAGACACAACTATATATATAACTGAAAATATACAATTTGCAATTCGTCGATGGTACTAAAAGGTAAGTGCTATCCTTGTCTAATGCCGCTAGACAAGGAGAGCAATAGTGTGCGACAAAGACATCCCTCGATCTATTGGAAAATAAATTCAAGTTTTTATACACACGTTTCTCTAGGACAAAACTCACATAGAAAGAAAGCGGGGAGCCTAATTTTAAGGAGGCACATGAAAAAGTTTACAAATTATTAATCTAAATTAGGTTTTTCTCGTTTAGTGCAAACTGCCACAAAATGGACATGGTGGCGCCATCTAGCGGCAACTGAGTGGTATTAATTATTTATAAAAATACTTATTTCTGCATTTTACGGGTCAAATGGGGTATGAAAAGAAAGCTAAGGATCTAATTAGAATAACACAATAGCCAAAGTTCACCATTCATGTCGCTAAATTAGGTTTTTTCGCAAATGAAAATTTCTCTGTTTTACGGGGTAAGAAACACTAGCGCCGCGTTGTGGCAGACTGGTGGAACTAAACGGTCAGTAACCATATAAGCAGAATAATTAATTTTAATTTTTCACGCCAAAAATTTGCACTCCACGAGCATATATTTCAAAGATAATGCTATTAGTTACGTTCGCAAATAAATCTGAATCTAATATTCACTATAATTTGCGCGAAATTACGCACTCACTACTGGCACTACTGCTAACGTAAACGAAATTGAAATGTTCTTTTATATGTAAACAATACTTAAACAAAACATAAAACGCAAGCGTTTAGTTCCACCAGTCTGCCACACCGCGGCGCTAGTGTTTCTTACCCCATAAAACAGAGAAATTTTCATTTGCGAAAAAACCTAATTTAGCGACATGAATGGTGAACTTTGGCTATTGTGTTAGCCTAATTAGACCCTTAGCTTTCTTTTCATACCCCATTTAACCCGTAAAAGAAATAGGTATTTTTATAAATAATTAGTACCACTTAGTTGCCGCTAGATGGCGCCACCATGTCCATTTTGTGACAGTTTGCACTAATTACGAGAAAAACCTAATTTAGAGGAATAATTTGCGAACTTTTTCATATGCCTCCTTAAAATTAGGCTCCCCGCTTTCTTTCTATGTGAGTTTTGTCCTAGAAAAACGTGTGTATAAAAAGTTGTGTTTATTTTCCAATAGATCGAGGGATGTCTTTGGCGCACACTATTGCTCTCCTTGTCTAGCGGCATTAGACAAGGATAGCACTAACGTGCGAAAAGGACAGACGTTTACGTGTGGTAGACAAGGAGGGCAATAGCGTGCGACAAGAACAAATTCGCGCGGTAGTCAAGGAGTGCAAGAGCGTGCGACAAGGACAGATATATGTGCACGGTTGACAAAGAGAACAACAGTGTGCGACAAGGACAGACATATATGCGCGGTAGACAAGGAGGGTGATGACATGGAACAAGAACAGATATACGCGCGGTGGATAAGGAGGGCGATAGCGTGGGACAAGGGGGGGCATATTCGCGCTCTAAACAAGAAGAGGTATAGTGTACGACAAGGACAGACATATTCGCGCGCTAGACGATAAGGATATTGCGATAAGGACAACAATATAAATTAGTATCGGCACCTATGCTAAGGGTGATCCACACAGTGTATGCTTAAAGGTGAGCAAAAGCTAGTTAAAGAATTCTTATAAAGAATATTTATATAAATCGACTTTAGCTGCGGACACAATGCACCACCTGCCAGTCGTAAACTATCAGTGGGGTGCCCATATGGACGTACCTATGGAAGCGAGTTAGTGCCATATGAAGATCGATCGATTTAAATAAAAAAAAGTTGAAAAATTGTGTACAATAAAATGTTACGTTCAAGATCTCAAAGCAGCATTTGGTATATATTTTTAATTTTTTTACATTTTCACAGCAAGTTTCAATTTGCATTGAGATTTATATTTGTAATATTATGAAATTTATGCACCAGGGAACAGGAAGCAAAGTTTGTACAAGACCGAATATCTAACGTAGAGAAACATTTTGCAGAATTATGCACGACATTTGCTGCATATACAAGAAAAGCCGCAAGGTTTGTATATATAAGAAACGTTGTTATTAAACTTGTATATATCGATTATTTCTCTTTTATGATCTGATGTTTTTGTACGTAAATGAATGCACTTTTAGATTGCGCGATAAAGGAGATGAAATAGCAAAAATTGTTCAAATTTACGCACAATCGGAAACAATAAATCAATCGCTATCTAATGGACTGACAAATTTTTCTGCGACTTTGTCAGTAATAGGTGATTATAGGTACGTATTTATTTCTTAAATTAAGAGAATATAAATAAACAAATTCTACTGTTCATTCGTTTTTTCTAGAGACGCCAAAGTACAAAGATTTGATGCCAAAATAATTTCCCCACTTTCTCAATACGCGACAATTTGCAAACATGCTCGTGATGACGTAAAAAATACATTTACAGCACGCGATAAGGAGTTAACAAGAAAAAGGCATCTAGATAGACTTCGAGAACGAAATCCTAGAAATAGACAGATGATTGTATCCTTCTATTAAATTTTATTAATTTTAATTAATTACATTTACATAATGTTGAAAAGATATAACTATTTTAAATTCTTAAAAATCATATAGTCTCAAGCCGAATCGGAACTAATGAAAGCTTCTGTTGAAGTTTCAAGAGTTGTTAAAGGTTTAGAAGAGCAAATCGATGCATTCGAAAAGCGGAAATTACATGATCTGAAAACTGTACTTCTAGATTTTGTTATCATTGAATTAAGTTTTCACGCTAAAGCTCTAGAATTGTTAACAAAAGGTTACCAAGATATTGCAGAAATCAATGAAGTTAAAGATTTAGAGGTAGGCTTTACTTAAATAATATTCATGTGTTAATATTAAAAAGTATTAAATTTTGTTAACATATTGTGTTAGATCTATCAATTAATATCTTATAAAATCTAAGAACTATTTTAAATTAGTATTATTTTGATATTTTGTCACAGGACTTTCAAATAATAAGAGGAAATATGAATGGGGTAAATTTTTTTATTTGACTAGTTATGTTAATTGTATATAATTTGTACAAATCAAGATAAATAATATAATAATTCTTTACTTTTTAAATTAATTAATGTAGTGATCAATTTCAGGAATTTCGTGAAATAATGCACGTACCCGATTCTATTGCAAGATTGTCCACTGTTGGACGAACTTCGTTTCGGCAATCTTATTCTCTTACCAATTTGGCGAATCGTTTTATATCTTCACCCGCAAATTCTCAGAAATTAGCTAACCATACAATTGAATCTACATCTATTGTTAGTATAAATTAATTATTGTATACCAGTCAGTAATATGCCATAACTAAATACACATGTAATGTGATTACATTATGATTGCAACAAATATTTTTGTAGGATTCTGCAAAGTCAAGTTTGAAAACGAACTCTTCAGAATCTGTACAGATTGAAGAATTTAGAGACAGTTCGGAAGAAACAGAATCTGACTCTACTAAAGAAAAACCTGTGAGAACCAGGCATAAATCTATGTAATTCTAAATAATCTATTGTTTTCACAATATTTTGTACAATTCTAGATTGAATTGCAAAGTAATTCTGGACATAAGGATCCAATACGATTTATAGTTAAAGCAATACCACCGATTCCTATATATCAAAAGTTTTTAACAATGCCTATAATGATCAAGCATGATTGATTTAGTATAAATAGTATTTAGCACTGAAATGTATCCTATATTTTTGCTTAAAAAGGAAATAAAGCACGTGTTATATTATTATCTTAGTGCAAAAAAAATCAGTTTATTTTAATGATCAAAATGCATATTGCAAATTGTTCAATGCAATAATAATGTACAAATATTGTTTTTATATAATGATTCATATTGTAAAAGATCTTTTTGTTTCTATATCAAAATTAATATTACAACAAATATAATCATTTGTCCCCTCCTTCTACGCCTGCTTGTGTCATTAAATCTGTGATATTTTTTTCTAGATCGTCTATTCTATTTCCCATTTCATCTAGTATTTTGTATTAAGAATATTTATCACTTATTCATGGAAACATTAAGTAAATACACAACTTCCTTAAATAAGCTTACTTTTTCACACATAATTTGTACTTTTGTATCAGAAGCACATTTTATTTTTTTAAGGTTATTTAAGGAAACTCATTTTGAATTATTTGTAAAAAAAGGATATTTTTTCCTAGTATTTGATCCGACATGGTTTGAAATTTCCCTTGCATATTTTGTAATAATGTTTGCACCTAAAATATGTAAAGAAACATAAACAAGAATAGGTAATCATATTATTGAAACATCAACAGAGAATGTCACAGTAATTAATTATATCTTACTCACATATTCTGTCAATTCTTGCATATTTTTTGGTTCCGCATTATTACCTATTCCATAATTATCAGTATCTTCGCCTTTATGATCCTGTTTGATATCTGCCATTCCTAAACGATTTGTTTATTCAATTTCGTTTCACACTGAAATAAACTTTGTTCTTTCAAATAGTTCTGACGAGCGCATGCGAAGATTTTCAATCAACTGGTACTTTTATTACGTAGAATGCAAATCATTGAAGCATCGATTTAACAAATGTAAATAAAATATCATTTTTCGATCAAACTTTTACTATGATTCAGTCGATTACTTACTATTTCTTTCATGCATACTCTATCCAAGGAAGTGATTCTATTGGTGGAAGTTCAGAGAAGGGGAAACGTTTCTCCCACTAGTTACCCTTAACCAAATTTGGTAGTAGTAAAGATAAAAATGCATACTAAAGAAATGAATATATCACATGCAAATTAATGTTACAATATAATATAGTTTCTATGAATGATGAATATAAATTCTATAAATAAAAAGTTGACAAAAAACAGAACATACACAATTGATAAATACAAAATTGATAATTTTATTAGTACATACAGAACAATTAAAGACATAATTATTATTTGCCATTTTCGTATATTTAAAAATTATTTGAATATCAAATGAAAATATTATCTTTATTGAGGTTTAAACATTATATCGACGTTTTCTGGTACTGAAATATTCAAAAGATTTATTGTGCCAGGCGTTTGATAGTTTGAGGTAGTAGATGAAATGGAATACTTTTGGTCATTTTTATTTTCCTTAGTTGCTAAAAATTTGCAACACATAACGTACCAAAAACTTTGTACAATATTTTTCACCAATCCTATAAAATTTTCTTTGTAAAAAATATCTTTAACAATATATAATTTAAGAAAATTTATATTTACCGCTTGTAACAAAAATACCTCCAATTGTGGCACATAATTTCACTAAAAATTGACACACTGTATCACGTTGTTGAGTAACTTTTATTTTAAGTGCACTCATGTCATATTTAAAAAAAATTCCTGGTCTTCCATGAGATCCTTTCTGATGATCAATTGGTCTTTGATGGTCTTTTACACTATACTGATAGGTTCTGGAAGTACTCAGTAGAGTCTGTATGTCTGTGGGAACCACTTCCACAAAATACTGATACAAAATCATATCTAAAATATATATATTTTTAAAAATAAATTATAAATATTATAATACTTATATTTACTTCATATAAACTCACTGTTATCTGCAATTTTTTCATCCCCTTCTAATGGATGAATAATACCTGGACTAGGTCCACCAAATGAAAATTTATTTATTCTATGGGTAAAATTATAGTCTTTGTCAGTCATAAAAGTTAAAATATGTATATGTCCCATAGGAAATGATAATGATTTTCCAGCTGTTACATGAAAATTTCCAGCAACCTTATTAACATTTAAACTGCCATGAATGCGACAGGCATTTGGTGGGTAACTGGGTTGACGGGTCCTAATGTGTTGATACATATATGTATTAATCATAGATAGAATAACATACTTCATATATTTACCGTTTTGGCATTTCACTATATAAAGTAACTTGATTAGATTTCCATAATAATTCATGAATCGCATGATATTCTTCTCTTAAATAAGAATTCATATCTTTTAAAGCTTCAAAGTGAGATCTCTGTTCTTGTGTTAATTCCCACCATGTGTCTTCTTGTTCTAATGAATCATGTCCAATCATATTTTGATTTGTAGAATCTAAAACATCAGCACTAATACGGCCACATGTCATAGCAACCGTGATATCAATATTTATTTTTAATTTTGCGTCAATATCTGTGTCTGTTTCAAATTTAAATTGTAGTCTACTGTCAAGATAATAACTTGTTTCAGCTATTATTAAGTATGCAATAGTACAGATTGTAAATATGGAAACTGTAAATGAAAATAAGATATATTTGGTAAGACTAAAGTAAGAAATAATGTAAGAAAACTTACATGTTCCTCCGACTGCAGTTTTGTCTATATATGGTTCAGGAACTTTGGGAAATGCATCCAGTTCTTTGACAGTTTTAATATTAACATTTCGTCTTCGTAACATTTTAACTACTTTTAAAATTCAAATATGATGAATATATAACATTTATTCTCTAACTAAATTCCATTAATCTGTAATATATATATACAAATAAATTTAAATATACAGTTGTTATATGTATGTACATATATTATATATATATATAAAAAAGTATATTTGACAATATTTTTACCTTAATTGACCATCAATAGTATGTACATATTTACAAATGCACGTACATTTTTAATATACAATACTTTAAATGTGTCAGGTAGTCACATACTACAAGTAAAAGCTGTGATACAATTGTTTAACATTTTTCTATTTAACGATAGACGAAGGTTAACCGCTTTACACGGTGACTAAAAGCGCCACCATACCTATAAGAAGAAGAAGAGTTAGTTATCAGGCAAATGTTTTATTGCTCTATAAAATATTAATTGATACTGCTATAATTTTCAGAAAGAAATAAGAATAAATATGCACTACATATGACTATTTAATTATGTATATATTTATTCATAATCCATAATATTTGGATGGATTAATTACCTGTATATACATACGTTTATGAAGTTTTCAATGTATTGGTTAATTTTGTAGTTGAATAAATACGTGTTATCACTTCAATGATTTAAGACGTTCCTTATCTGAAAGGATTTTTACACTTAACGTTCACATAAAAAATAAGTGATTTTGCAGTTATGGACGATCACGCATTATGTTCTTTGTATTGAAAGCTTGAATATAAATGAGTTAATAATCAGTTAATAGTGAATTATGTTTTATTAAAAAGTGTTAATTTATATCTTTACATTTTTGTTTTGTAATAATCTTAGATAAGATTTATTATTAGTGTTTATTAACACGTATTAAATGTTAATATTATTCATTTTAGCTATAAAGTTTGTATATTTATTTTATTTTGTATTACTATGTTATTTTATAAATTTATTACATAACAAAGAGAAACAATTATCTGTACAGTATTAAAAAGCATATTTGGCATACATGAAGTATTATTTGAAATGTTACACTTGTGAAAAACTTTGGTACGTATGTGAAATCTAGTTCTTTTTTTAAATATCAAGATCATAATTATTTATACTTTACATATACTAATTTTATATAATTGTATAAAGTCATTTGTTCAAAGTAAAATACGTACATACTCATAGTGAATAATCTTTGTGTTAATGTGTAAAAGTAAAGTATTAAGAAATTAAGAATATAAGATGCCACATACTTTGACCTACCCAATGTATGCTGGTGTTGAATCATCTCCTCAAAGAACTCGGTCTTATACTTGGAATTCTCAACATCGTTCTGCATCTCGAATATTGCAAGCCAACAGAAGGCCAGGACGCTTCTCATTGACAGAGCCTGTAGTACGTAAATAATCATATTTCTTTGTATACGTGATATTGGTATAATGCATCATTTTAAGAGATAATAAGTTAGGGATTATTCATTCTTATCATTGTTCCATGATATCAAATTCCAGACTGAAATGTAAAATATAACTTACTATCATATGTTTTATTTCATTCTTCTTTCTGATATTAAAACAATACTTTGATAGTTAAGAAACCGTTAAGGGGGGAAAGAAAAGAAAAAAAGTGTATTCCAGAACACGTGAGTCACTTTTTATGCGTATTAATTGTTAAATGTAATGGTAACGTTGAAAAAGTAATAATGTTTCAGTGAAATATTAATGTTCCACAATTTCGATTACGTCGCTTAACTTACTACGTGTAGTAATGAAATATGTATGTCTGTTTAGGAAAATTTCAAGAGATATTCGCAGGCGCATTAGTTGTTCGTTTTAGCGGTATCCAGAATTATCTCATAGTTACATATTTGTGAAAGTTTTGTTCTTTCTAACGCCGATAAAATTTATAAAGTTTAAGAAATATATTCTGTAAAATATATAGCATACTTTTCATAAATAATCTTCCGTATTTAAAATGATTAAAATGAATTTTAGTCACGTTTGAATATTTAAAAGGAAGTTAGCCATCTTTAAGCGCGAGTATGTCATATCCGTTTCGTTCATGCAATAGCAACTGGGGTTAAGACAAAATAGGTTTCTTGATGGCACATAAGAAACTGTGAACCTAGTTAAATTGTAAGAAATAATAATCGACGATTATACATAACAAATCGATTATACATAACGTTAATGGCAGAGGAACATGTTTATGGATATAATCCAACGTCTGGAGCTGACGGAGAATCCGTACGTAACTATTTTGACAGTTTGACAAGTACAGGTTGGATTTTTGATTGATAGACTTCAGAAAGGGTATTACTTCCACAAAATTGTTGATTTTATAATTAATAATATTATTATGTCAATAATAAAATTTTATATGACTAATATGATTTAACATGAATTATCTTTATATTTTTTTTTTTTATTAAGAATCATAAATAAATTGATAAAACACATCAGTATTAATATTTTTATATTTCATTACCCATTTATGTACAACCTGAAAAAGGCTATTTCCTATTCATATTTTACAATTTTTATGTATTTTCATTGTACTTTATATGTTTTTATATTTTAATAAAATAATTATTTCTTTATTATGTAAAATATAGAAAAAGAAAAAAAAACTATTGTCATATCTTTTAATAGGAATAAAAGATGTATGAACAGATAAGATTTAATCTTTTTTAAAATATATTTATTTTACATTTTTTAATTTCAATGATAAAAGTAGTTTACATTGAATAATATCAGTTAGGTCTTTGATTAGTAATTATCATATTGATTTTACAAATTTTGAGGATTTCATATAATTAATGCTTTTGATTTAATCCCATATTATATACAGAGAGATGAAGCTACCCACAAGCTGAGGTTAAAAGTGATCGCTGGTCACCAATTAGCAAAGAAAGACATCTTTGGTGCAAGCGATCCTTATGTGCGTGTTGATTTAAATACTATAAATGGAGATCAGATAATAGATTCTGCACTTACAAAAACGAAGAAAAAGACATTGAATCCTGTCTGGGAAGAAGAATTTATATTTAGAGTAAGTTTGATATATTATAATTTATTGCTAAATTTAAGCGAAATTTAATATGTTAATAGAGGTATATATTCTTTATTATTAGGTCAAACCTGTTGAGCATAAATTGGTGCTACAAGTTTTTGATGAAAATCGATTGACTAGGGATGATTTTCTTGGTATGGTAGAATTAACATTGATTAATCTACCTAAAGAACAAGAAGGTCGTACAATTCCTGTTAGACGTTATTTACTTCGACCACGTAGGTAAATATTTTTATAATATATGCTTAAAGCTGTGTATTTTTGTATGTTTTGAAGATTTAATCTGTTTAGCTTCCTATCAAAATTATTTGGTTTCATATTACAGATGTAAACATAGCTACTATATATACAATAAATATAATTAAATTATATCACTTTTATTCATTTCCATTTTTATTATTTTTATATGCACTGTTTTATGATTTGGATCAGTTTTCCATCTAGTCATATTTATTGGCTACATATCACCAATTGCTATGTTTAGTTCTTTAATACATTTCTTTCGTATCTTTCATTTGCAAATGCAAAATGATTAACTTATGAGGATATGGCTAGTAATCATTCCAGTCAGCGTTCAAGAGTGAAGGGCACCTTGGAAGTATATCATGCATATATTTCTGACTCATCAATCGTGGACAATGATAATGGAGATACTGCATCTGACTCAGGAGGCTGGGAAATGGTACAACCAACAAATAATAGCCCTGAGGAACAGGCTGCAGATGTATGCCAATAATATATATATATATATATATATATATATATATATATATTTTGTTTTGAACTTAAAAATTATTTGTGTGTAGAAATTAATATTTTAATTGAATATTCTCTTAGGTCATGTTTATTAGACATTTACCACCAGGGTGGGAAGAAAGACAAGATGCAAATGGGCGAACGTATTATGTTAATCATATAGCAAGATTTACACAATGGGAACATCCAGCAGAATCGTACGTAATAAATATTAGATTTCTATTTCAACAGAGTTACTTATTTATTTTAATAGATGTAAAAAAATGACACTGAAATATTGGGATTTATTTATAGCACTACGTCACCTAGTGGAAATATGACTGTTGAACGAAATTTCAATACTGCAGTAACTGAATTTCAGCGCCGTTTTCATATTAGCGCAGATGAAGAAAATAGACATAGAAGTTCAATTAATCAGGTAATAAGTTGCATAAATAATACATATTTAAAAAAGGAAAGATGAAGTGAATTTATTAACCAATTAGCGTAGAATTTGTTTGTATTATAATTAAGTATTGTGTTTTAAGCTTTATTTTGAGATTTAGAATTTATGTAATAGTTGTGTGTAAAAAAACACACACACGCACAAAACTTGAAATTTACATATTTAATATATTTTTGAATAAAAATATATTTATATCTTTAGATAGAAGTAGAAACAGTAGAAACAAAGACTATATTTTTTGCTTTATATGTCATGTAATGTTGTAAATTAACAAATGTTTATGACTAAACATCTTTATAACACTGCTTAACACTCACAGAAACATTATATTTTGTTGAATTATGATGTACTCGAATGTAGATGTACCTTTTAATAGATCCATAATTTCAACATGTTACTAAATATATGTAAATGATTCTATAAAAAAATATGAATATAAATGTTCAGGCAATACGAAAACCTTCTAACAAATAGAATACTTAGCATGTGGTATGTAGCAATTTTGTGCATGTGTGTGTAAGGATGGTGAAGTTCTCCGCGAGGAAGGTGAAGATTCGGATGCGAGAGATAATGAGATTGAGAATCATAGGGGAGGGGGTAGTGGGAATACTTCTTCAGACTCTGGACATTCTGTCGATCAACGTGGCTACGTTAGTGAATATGAAGACCAGGTACTCATTCATAGATATGATTATTTTCAATTGTATAAACTATTTTTATTTACATGTATTCGTTTATATAAAAAAGAAAGTAAAGGTAAAAAGAAGGTATTACTTTATGCTCTAAATTTAATACTTTTATTACAAAACTTCACCATTAGTTGGGTATAACAAGTACACTTGCTACAACTGATTATTTTTTTACTACTGCTTTTATTTAAAATTTAATTAACATATTTTCTTTTTATATGATATGTTGTGTTATATGTTATATTGATATATTATGTTATATTATATTATTATTATTTGATACGAGGATTTTATAAAAATTGTATTGCTATAATTAACATATTGTGTTATTTTGATTGATTTTTATTGTTAACGAAATGATAATAAATTTGTAATACATTATGAAATGTTGAAATTGTATTAAATGTAATATAATAGATTGAAATTGATATAACTATGTATATATTTATAATATATTATTATTAAATTTGCAGAGTGATGATAGTGTGGATAGTCCAGCTGGGTCTAGGCGATCATCTGAACAAGTCAGTATTTTATTATGTATAGCTTTAGTATCAAAATTATTTATTTCAAAGCTTTTTGTTTTAATATTTAGATTGAAAGTCCAAAACCAGTAGTTCCTGCACCAAGCGATGAAGGATTACCACCTGGCTGGGGTATGCAAATAGCTCCAAATGGTAGAGTATTTTTCATTGATCATACTGCAAGAACAACAACATGGATCGATCCTCGAACAGGACGACCAAGTTCAATACCTAATCACGTTGCCCCTTCTACTACACCAAGAAGTGATTTAGATCAACTTGGTCCGCTTCCAGAAGGTTGGGAAGAAAGAGTTCATACAGATGGCCGAATATTTTTCATTGATCATAGTATGTCAATATCTACCTAAATTTTATAAAAACCAGAATTTTATTTTGATTAAGTAATATTTATCTTTCTACTTTTGTTCCACAGATACAAGAACAACACAATGGGAAGACCCTCGTATGTCTAATCCTCAAATCGCTGGACCGGTATGAGACTTTCTAGTATCCAAAATTGATTTGATCACAAAATCATGATATATGATGTATAATTTGTTGATTTTCCATAGGCTGTACCATATTCGCGAGATTATAAACGTAAATATGAATATCTTAAATCTCAATTAAGGAAGCCAGTAAGTATGTCAACATTCAAAATTTGTTCGAATTCGGTTTTTTTCTATTGTTTCTATATCTTTTTTTCTTTTTAGAGCAATGTTCCTAATAAATTTGAAATAAAAGTTGGTCGAAATAACATTTTAGAAGATTCGTATCGTATAATTAGTTCTGTCAACAGAGTAGAAATATTAAAAACAAAATTATGGGTTGAATTTGAAGGAGAAGTTGGTTTAGATTATGGAGGTCTTGCTCGAGAATGGTTTTTCCTATTGTCTAAAGAAATGTTCAATCCTTACTATGGATTATTTGAATATTCTGCTACGTATGTATATTTATGTATAAATCATTTTCATATTGTATAAAATAAACTATAAAAAGTAATAATAATTTAAATGTTTGTAGGGATAATTATACTTTGCAAATTAACCCCTTTTCAGGGGTATGTAATGAAGAACATTTAAATTATTTCAAATTTATTGGTCGTATAGCAGGTATGGCTGTGTACCATGGGAAATTATTGGATGGTAAGAATTATTTAATATAAATACAACATTCTATGTAGAACAGGTATAAGAAGAGCTTCTATCTTTTTACAGCGTTCTTTATTCGTCCATTTTATAAAATGATGTTAAGTAAATCTATTGATTTAAAAGATATGGAAAGCGTTGATTCAGAATATTACAATTCGTTATTATGGATTAAAGAAAATGATCCTAGTGAATTGGAGCTTACGTTTTGTGTTGATGAAGAAAGTTTTGGTCATACGTCTCAAAGAGAACTTAAACCAGATGGTGCTAATATACCATTAACAGATGAAAATAAAGATGAATATATAGCTTTAGTTATACAGTGGCGTTTTGTATCAAGGGTTCAAGAACAAATGAATGCATTTTTAGAAGGATTTAACGCTCTTATACCGCCAACATTAGTCAAAATATTTGATGAACATGAATTAGAATTATTAATGTGTGGTATTCAACATATTGATGTGAGAGATTGGAAACAAAACACGTTATACAAAGGAGACTATCACGCTAATCACATTGTTGTTCAGTGGTTTTGGCGAGTAGTACTGTCATTTAGCAATGAAATGAGATCCAGATTATTACAGTTCGTAACTGGTACATCGCGAGTACCTATGAATGGTTTTAAAGAACTATATGGTAGCAATGGTCCACAATTATTTACAATTGAGAAATGGGGCACACCAGAAAATTATCCAAGAGCTCATACCTGGTATGTAACTTTAAGTTTATGTATAATTTATAAAATAAGAATATAATAAGGATTTAAAGAAAAAGAATACTAAAGAGAAAGTAAAATTATATCTGATAATTAATGTATTCATTTCAGTTTTAATCGCATAGACCTTCCTCCATATGAAAGTTATCAACAACTGAGAGAGAAATTGATAAAAGCAATTGAAGGTTCTCAAGGTTTTGCTGGAGTGGATTAGCACGAAATACCCCTTTTCATGATGATATCTGTAATATAATGTACATATATACATACATATAGATACACAACCATGTATACTATCTAATATGATTAACTATTTAACAGGATAATATTTCTGCACTCTGAAGACTTAGGTGTCTTTTGACTGCTAGTTACAACATTAAGACAAATCAATGAAAAGTACGTTTAGATATTACTTATCTGCTATAAATAATTCAAAAAAATTTTACGCATGATGCACTTTAAAAATTATAAACTATATTTAACGAACAGAAGAAAAGAAATTGATAGTAATTTCGAATGCTGTTTCAGCAATTGTTGAATTACAATTCGTTAACGCGTTCACTTTCTAAATGTAATTATATATTTTGATAGTTACTACACTTTAAAAGGGTTCTTTGGGAAAATTTTATTTGCTGCTAAAAAAAAACCATTCATTTGATATTAATTGTAAATAATTTAAGCGATAATAATCTATATATTAATTACTTATCTGAATTTGTTGATTAAATGGTTCGTTACTAAAAAAATTAATAGGTATATGAGTTTACATATTTAAAAAGTCAAATTATACTTAAATATAAAAGACGTAAAAAAAGTTCTAAAAATTATATTACATAAGATTTATTACGATTTTCAAATCTGTCGAATTTCGGTTACATTTAAGTTAAGCAGACATCTCAATTATTTTGTATACAATGACGCTATAATTTAAGATGAAGTATTGATGTGGATTTTAATGAACACAATTATTAAAACAAGTTCCCCTTAAATGACGATTTCGAAATATTGCACGAAATTAAATTACTTTCTTTTAAGATGAATAATTTGTTTTAAATGCAAATTTCATTTTGTTTTTATATAGAGAAATTAAATCTTTGGAGACTCATGTATTATGCACGTATTATAGACATTCTCTTAAGGCTCTTTTATTATAGTAACAAAGAATAGAAAATTTTGTTTCTTTAAAATATATACATAGTCGCAAAAATGTACAAACTGAAAATTTTTAAAAATCAATTATATTATTAGAAGATGTAGCAAGAAGAATAACAGATATTGTAAAATACGTAATCTGTTTTATTTTTGATTCAGAAATCGTAAAAAACGGTTATTTAATTTCATATAAATGTAATTGAAAATAAGTTTGTTCTTTTTAAACAGACGTATCTGTTACATAAATTATTCATATAATAAATTGAAATTTTTCCATATACGACAGCGTTCTTCTTGTGTGTTCTTCTAAGAACTAACGATGGAAAATTTGCTATATTTAGCTCATTGTATATAGCATTAAATAATATAAAAGAAAATAGACATCAAATTGTTTAAACAGCGAAATTTCCTTATACATTTTAACAATATGTGAAAAAATGGATATAATCGTTTCTTTCATTTAACAGTAGTCTATGAAATTGTATATTTATGAAATTGATCATTCGAAGGTACCTCGAACAAAATTGTAAATGCCTACTTTGTATAATAATAGCTATTTCAAAAAATTAATAAGTATTCTAAAAAAACATATTTAGCATTTAAAGTTAACGAAACATTCCATCCTATTTGTACAGCTTATTTTATTGTAAACAGATACGTCCCATTAGATAATAAATGTTATTATTACTACAAAAATTTTGTGGCCTTAAATTCTGGTTACTTTCGATTTTGTGCACGCTGCATGTCTTTTTATGACAAAGATCCAGTTTCTTGTATTTACATAATAAACATATATCCGAAATGAAACGATGAATTTCAACGTATTGTATTTTTTAAAAAGCCAACGTTACTTGAAAATCGTGGTATATTTTCTAACGCTAAGTTACAATTTAATCGGGTTAAAAGCTAAGACTGTTAGTGTTGCCCATTTTTTAAGATACTTACTTTTAAGATATCTACTTAACTGTTCTTTTATTACATTGTTATTATTATTATTATCATTATTATTGTTGTTATTATTATTATTATTATCCACCTTAGAAATCGAAATATATTGGAGAATAATATAATGTCCAAGTTGTATTTATTATTTGTATTAAAAAATATCAATTATATTTGTTGCAAGCTCATAAATACAGCTACTTAATTTCTTCGTTTATAATGATTATCAACTTATTCACACGTATATGCATAGGTTGCAAAAAAATATGTGACTTACTTCAATTTCAATTTACCTCTCTTTATATTTATATGTAAATATAAAGGTATATATCTTGTAATATATCGATTACAAAGGCAGATACATTTTTACCACACTTGAGACAAGTGAAAATGTAAACAAGATGTTTGTAAGTTAAATTCTTGCGATTATTGTTATTATTATCGAAATATGGCGAAGTTACACATCGTAATAATTAAGAATTAATATTACGATCAATAAACTTAATATTACAAACTAACTTATGTTCTTATATAATGCTGTGGAAAATAAATCCATATATACATGTAAATTATATTATGTTGCATAATCTGTTTTAGGAAGTAACGATTTCACTGTATCCTATATATATACACATATATATACACATATGCAATAAATTATATATTGTTTTGCATCGTAATTGCCTTGATATTACTTTTACATTTGTGTTTGCAGGTGTGTAAGATTGGATTACTTGAAAGTTAAATTTCGTTTAAACGTTTGAATATTCGCGGCGACCCGCGAACGGTGTAGTTGAAAGAACCACCGCCAGATGGTAATAGTAGCGGGCACATCCGCAGAATCAAAAAAGACAGCTGGGAAGTGTAACATCGCACATCGATTCGCGGCGGCCCTGCAAGCTCGAAAAACTTTCCGTTTCCGCGTTTCTTGCGGCTGCTGATGTTTCTTTTGAAAGTAAACGGTAGTTCGTCACGTTGGCCTGATAGGAGCGCGTGTGGTGCGGTGTAGAAAGTGACCGTTCTATGAACCGATGTGCTAATAGAAACGTGACTGTTGGTTATGCGGTGGTTCCTGTCACGAACAGCAGCCCTTGTTCAACCCCCGTTTCACGAGTCTCGCAGCGACGAAGGAGGGAAGCTCTGCATGATACAAGCGTGGAGGTCACTGCATTGCGGTGAGTACAATGAACGCCGCTGCTTGCTTTCACCGATATATATTTCAGTAGTACGATTCTTTTTCTGTAAACCGATACAAACCGACAGGGTTCATTACCCTCTCTGATTTGTAACAAGCATGGTGTACGTCTGCGATTTTCAAACAGTCGGACCGCGTTTCATCCATTATTTCTGTCTCTTCGTGTCTTCTCTTTTCAAACGAGATACGCGTATACACCGAATTACGAAAATTTCGATAGAAAGCATTGCGTCCATTTCCAAAACGTTCATTTCCGGTTAACTCGATAATATCCGAACGACACGAGGAGGACATAAGGAACGAAGCGTGCCAGTGCGAGTTTTCATTCATGCGACGCGTGACGCGACAATGTAGCCCAGGCTGGGGAAAAGAATCTCGTTGGGAAAAACGATATATCGTAACAACACGGTATATCGGAATGATGCGTTAGCTCGTTGCGGCGCTCCGATTAAAATCTCTCCCCTTCTGTATCGGTATGGTGGCGTCGAATTTTCGGACGATCCGAAGTCCACGTACGTGTGCATCAAATATTTGTATGCGCACGCAGAAGCACAACCTCGAAGAGTGTCGACGACACCGCGCTGCGACTCCTTTCCACGATCGTGATACGAACTTTCCTCGTGACGTTTTATCCCCGATAGCCACGAGATAAAAGCGTTCCCGATTAATATACATACACACACACACACACACACACACACACACACATATAAGAGAACGCGTCGATGTACGCGCGGCAGGAAAAAAAGGTCGAGCATCAAAGGGACAATTACCAGCCGTGAAATCTGCTTTATCTCGCGATATTACCAAAGTGTTTTATGCAACGTAGTTGGTAAACAATGAACGTAGACAAGGGAAAATAGAACCGCTGCACGCATGAGTAAATTGCGGAAAGTGCGTTGAACTCGTAGCACAGGTTGGTCTCTCGTATCGCGGTTCGTGTGCCGAGGTGTATTTGTAATCGATTCGTAGGATCCAAAGGTAAATTCCAGCCATTGTCGTGGCTCCGATATATGCGCGGGCGAAAAAAAAAGAGAAAAGTTTTCTTTTTCACCGGAAAAACGAAACGACGAAACGTCGATCCCCGACTCCTTGGAATTCTGTCGCAGCTATTATAACCGTTGTCGTCGTGTAACGCTAATGCAGGCTACGTGCTTGGCTGTAACAAAAGCATCGTCTCCTCCGTTGTTGATCGGTACAAGCTGACACAAGCGACGTCGTTACACGGCGATTGTTCTCCTCTCGTCCCCGGAATATTTATCAACGCGGCACGCTACAGAAACAATCGCATCCGTACACACCAGCCGAGCATCTTTAATAATAGGAAACGCGATTACACGCAGGGCCGTATTGATTTTGGGCGCAAGCCGCGATGCGACCCCGGTTTTGCAACCGGTACCAATGGAGATTAATGGAAAGACGCGCGAGCTTTCCGTTCTTTGCTAACGCGTGTAATCCAATCTTATACCGCCTTTATACTCTTCTCGTTCGCTACCTTCTCGACGACACGGGGTTTTCATCGAATTCGAGTGTCGGCACGAGAACCATTCTCTCGAAAGTCTCCTCCTTATCTGAAACCTATAAACGTGCTTTCGATAAAAGGCTTTCCCCGGTATTTGTTATCGATATGGACCCTTAAAGATCGAGCACCGCCGACGATACGAGAACGTGGCTCGCCGGTTTGAAAAACGGCTCCGTGTATGTACCGGCATTTCGCCCGCGTTTACTCATATCGCCCCCTCCCTTTGATGTTGAATTCAGGGTAGTTTTCGTTTCGTCGGTTTTTAAGGCACTAGCAGTCCTCGACGACGTTAATGCGATTACCGTCGTTGCCTTCGCAAGTTTCTTTACGTACGTTCCTTACGTGTGCCGGAAACACAGGTTGGAGTTGCGAACGAATCCCTTCAAGGTACGCTCGTTAAATTGACACGAAGTTATCTAGTTTTGAGATTGCGCCATTTAACCGAAGGGAACACGCGTCATCTGATTCCCTCGGCAATTATGCGCGTATATATCCTCCACGATAATCGTGCATGTAATTGCGGTGTCTCTTCAACCGCGTTAAATTATCGCAATGTTGAGTGAAAATGAGGTCACTCGGTGGCTTATCCCTTGGAAGAACCGTAAATCAACCGCGTGGAGCTGATCGTACTTCAGAAGGAGAAGTCGTTGGAAAGGAGTGGAGAGAATCGTGTACTTGCGTGTTTTGACGCACGCAGGTTTCCCGGTTAGGCGTCAAAGTCCGTAGGTGCTCGTGGATCGTGCTCCTAACTTGGATTGCGTGGAAAGTTTGGAATGGTGATTCGCGTGGCAATTTCGTAGCGTATCGGAGTGGCGGAGGTCTCATGTCCGCCACGATTTCTCGTTCCGTTTCGCTTTGGCCCTCGCGTCGATGCTCCTCGTCAATACGTTTACCGGTCAATCGTTATCGACTTTCCTTTTGCACGGCACTCTTTGTGCGCCGGGTTCTCGCATCAGTGATTCACCATCGCTACGGCACGATAACAATATTTTGTCGACCGATAACGCGATCTTCCCGGACAAAGGGGAACAGAGAGTCAGGGGGGAGGATGGGGGGTGGCCACCTTAAGCCGTTTGTTCTCGATCTCTTCCTCGCAGGATTGTTCCCTGTTTCTTCGATGTTCCGTCGAGTTTAAAGGGATGAAATACCGGTCGTTTTATTTTTCCTTCCCCTACCACATCCCGTCCACCTCTGCTACCCTCTCTCCCTCTCACCCACCGATCATCAGATTATCGTCTTCGTTCTGTCGTCTCCCTTCCGTTTTAAACGTGTCTGCCGTGTGTTCCCGACGGCTCGCGATCAAATACCGTCGATTTGGTACGGTCGTTCGCGCTTTAGATCCGAAACTCGATAAATAAAAATGGAGAAAATCGCTTTCGAAAGAAAACAAACACGGAAGTGGTAAAGGCTGGCCAATATATATCGTCGCAGGTGGACAAGCGGCGTATTAAAAAAACTAAACTTATCGCGACAATAACAGTTTTTCCACGGTCCGGGGATGGGAGGGTTTCGACGTACAGCCATTTTGTTGGTTTCGTAAAAAAGCGGGTTCTATTCGGGGACACGCGGCCGGGGTTGAATCGGTTGGGGCAAGCCGATTCGTAAAACTGCCGTTAACGGCTGTCGGATAAAATTCTTTTTGCCAAGAGAAAAACTTTGTTCGCTGGAGGGCGAACGACGAAAGAGAGAGGAGAAAAGAAACGAAAGCGTATCGCGAGAGACGCGCCTCCAGTGTGTTGGTCGTTCCATCAAAGTCGCCCCGTTCAAGGCCGGTCAGGGATACGTCGTTTTCGTCG
Organism: Tetragonisca angustula; assembly: GCA_036937485.2. Lineage (NCBI taxonomy): Eukaryota > Metazoa > Arthropoda > Insecta > Hymenoptera > Apidae > Tetragonisca > Tetragonisca angustula. The sequence continues at coordinate 3,456,221 of JAWNGG020000022.1, forward strand.
CTGATCGTTCTTGGTCGCGCGATCAATCGAAGCCTTCTGCCCCCTCCCCCCTCCCCTTTCCCCTCGTCCTTTTGCCAATCTTGCGGCCATAGACCTCGCTGTGACAGGATTCTGACACCCTGCCCGTTCGAAATTAACCTCGCAGTATATAGAGAGCCGAATTTGCATCGTATTTGGCTTTCTTTTTTCCTCTTTTTCCCCTCGTCTGCTTTTTTTTTTAAATAGTTTTTCAGTTTCGTCTCTCTCTCTCTCTCTTTTAAATGAAAAGATCGATAGTCATGGGTTGTCGAACGTCGACGAACGATCAAATAAAATTCTTGAAATTGCGGTTCTCTTTTTACGTCGAACGTGTTTCGCATGTATATCGCGTACTAGACGTTCAATAGAAAAAAAAAAAGAAAGAAATATATGTATCGCATAGTTAGTTACGAATTTTCGATCGTGTTCGTACAATAAGCAAGCCGGAAGCAGCGCTCATTGGGAACCGCGAGACGCAGCGGGAAGGGTGAATAAAATTTCTTCGGGCGCGCGATAAATTCCGCCGAGTGTCAAAGATGATCCGAGCGAAAAACAGTCGCGCGGTTAAATTCCGGTCACTGTTTTCTGTCGATAGGTGATTATCGTATAAGCAAATTTTCCACGTCGCGATGTTGCGTTAGGGGTAGGTTCAAAGCTGAAGCTCGTGGATCGGCTCGACTGCGACTTTCACGAGATCGCGCATGCATCCCGACATCTCACCTCGCGATATATTACTCCGTGGCAATGTAGACGCGTGTGTATAGCTTATCAGAGGAGACTGAGGTCTCTCTCGAAAATGGATGCAATTCCAGGGGCGTACCGAGCGTTCCGCTCGCGTTTAGTGCCGCGATCTTCCACCGTAGGTACATATGTGTATACATACATAGCCCAGGTCCAAACCTAATATCGTGTTTTGACCTCTCTCTCTCTCTCTCTCACCTTCTCTCACAGATACATACACTCTCACTTACTCTCTCAGTCAACCCCTCTGCTCACTCCCAACCCCCAAGCTCCGTCCTCCTCCTCCCTCATTCTCCCGCTTCTCTCTCCGGGCGTAATCGTCGTCCTCATCCGCTCGCCTCCTCCCCCCGTCCCTGTCTCGCTTTTGTGCTTGCATAGGACGACACCCACAGGCAGTCACCGGCACACAAGTTTGATGTTTACTGGCTGCGGTGGTGCGTATCGTACACACTCGCGTGTGCACAGGCACAAAGTGTTAAAAAGCTCGTGTAACCGCAATGCGGATATCTCGTGTGCCCTGTCGTCGCGCGTATGTAGATCGTGATGGCTTCACCTCTGATTCGACTCGCTCGTTGTTTTCTTCCGATCGGTCGCCGCAAACGACGATCGAACTCTCGGTGAACCCTGCGCCAGATTTTCGATCCGTCCGTTTGCGCGCCAGCTGTATCACTTCTGGCGCCTGTTATCCCTTTGTATGCACGTACGTACGTACGCGCGGTATACGTCAGTCGTGTCGTTAAGGCGTCGACGCTCTTTCCAATCGTTCAGCGGCAATTCCTCACGGCAAATCGGATCCTTTTTAATAAACGATCCGGCCTTTTTCCTTCGTCCGGCCTGGTGAAACGCGTTAGCCACCGATCGCAGGTACAACGTGATCCGTTGGAAAATCGAGCTGTCACGCCGATAATGCGCATAGTTTTCCACCGGGTATTACAAGCTAGCCGACTTCTCTCTCTCTCTCTCGTTTGTTCTTTGATTTTCCGCGGCCGCGTGTTTCACTCGTTCCTACCTCTCCTCTCGTTTCCCTCCTCCTTCTCCTCCTCCTCCTCCTCCTCCTTCGTTCGCTGTTGGCTTCTATTATCGTCGCACGACGATATAAAGCTCCGTGGAAAATAGGAGTTTGATTGGGACAGAAGAAATTCCAATTGGGATCGGCTGTGTGTTGTCGACTGCGACTTCGCCACTGTCGCTGCGAGGACGAGGAGGAACGCTGATACCGCTGCCAACGACGGCTTTTCTCGTAAATAACATTTGCCTCCCCCGCGTACAAACGAAGTTACGACCGTGGAACTTTGCATGAAACGAAAGACACACCGTCTGGCGGCGAGCGTAGAACGGAAAGAAAGAAACGCAGCACGAAAGAAAGATAACGGCGCGTAGCGAAAGGGCGCTTTGGTTGTTGCGTGCAAACAAACGGCGATTTACACAGCGTCGAAGACTCGGTCGAAGTGGATCTCGGGGAAAATCGAGGAGGAATATGCATAGCCGAGAAGCAAGCCTCCGCTCGCGAGAACTCCGCTGCCACCGCGGTTTAACTTATTCGCGAGCGACGCGTAGGTTGGGAATTCTGGTTCTCTCGCGGAATTGCAGTTTTCCTTGCGTAGCAGCAAAAAGGGAAACCGTGGAAATTTGTAACGATCGTAATTGGAGAGCGAGCGTTAATGTTGTTAACGAGGGTCGACAGCGAGCCTTTCGATTCGCGAGTTGTTTTGGTATTCGATAAACGGCGAACGAGGAAAGACTCGGGGGGGCTGCTTTAAAGAATCCGGCAAGAACCGAAAATGCATGCTACCGAGGGCGCGACACGGGCAGAAACGAAAAGTCACGGTGCTGGTAACAGGATTTATCGCGTTCTTAGATCGTGCATCATGATACCCGGTGAATTTACAGCTGGTTCCCGTGCACACACTGGGGAAAAATCGATGAAGAGAATATTGGAAGAGACTTTCAAGCCGAGAATACGAAGCGATTTTCACCGAGGCCAGACCGGATCCTCGGCTTTCCGAGATATTTTTCCGGGGCAAAACCGGCACAACGTGTTTTTCGCCGGCGTTCGATTTACAAAATATTGCAACTTTCGAAAAATACGTGCCGCGACGAAACAGAACTGAGGATTTTATCTTGTCTGAGGTGTAAAATTGGGAAAAATGTCCGGTGAAAAAGGATGATGAGGTACTTTGAGATATACCAAAGGGAAAGAAACAGGGGTGGATAGAAATGTTGAATAGACTGCAGAGCGGAAAGAGCGGGAGATTGGGAGAAAAGAGGAGAAGGAAAACCAGAGGATCGAATGCGTTAGCATTCATGCAGACGACCGGGGGAGCACCGATTTTCGTCGATACTTTCGGTCTTCTCCATTCCGGGTTTTCCCCTTGGCCCCATCGGATAGCTGAACCGCCGCGTTGCTGTACTTTCGGACGCGACTTAATCACCATGAAGGCCTCCCTCCCGCCAGTCGACGAGAAAGGATCCGCTCTTTATCTCGATGGCACACGTTGCGTTGCCGTTAGGATTATTCCGTATCCGTTCAATCGCTTCGTTAACTTCGTTCATAGAATTACGAGACGGAATGGTATCCGGACGCTCGATCGATATCTAACCAAAACCATCCCGTACACACAGTTTTCTCTGTTTGTTTAATACCGCGTATAGAATTTTTACCACCGATACGGTGATGTTAGAAGGATTAAGTCGTACAATGGCACAGTGGATACACGGATCGGCGCCGAAAATCGCTACGGGAATTTTATTGCTACGAGTGTTTGTGTGTTTCACGACAGCGTGATTAACACAGATTGACCCGCGTCGAGGGGGAAGGAAATTTCAGTATCACGGGACATTGCAAAGGACGTGGAATTCGGGCGATGAAAAGTAAGAGGAGAGATTAAAAGAAAGAAAGAAAGAAAGAGTAGAAAAAAGAAATTCCAGGGATGAAAACAGCCGAGCAAGGCGACTGAAAAGAGTGAAAAGGCCGAAAAAACAAGTGTGACAAGAGGAGGAGAATGACCGCAGGTCGCGCGGAAAAGTGACGCTTCCGCGAATGAAAATACGATGGACGTCGTTTGAGAATGTTCTTGAATGAAAATAACCTTGAAATTCCTAGGCTTCCAAGGGGTCACGCGCTGGAAATCTGGCTTTAGTTCCAGGTCCTGTACAACCAGCCTGCAAAGTTTCTAAAACGCGATACGACGTGGGTGTGCCGAACTTATTACGCCGGTTGTTCAACATACCTGGGCGTGATATTCGAAATTTCGGTTCGCAATTCGTTGCTTGTTTCTTTACGCAGTTAACGAGAGGAGATTTCTTGCGGCGATAATTCGGTCGATTAGATAAAGAGAGAGAGAGAGAGAAAGAGGAGTTCTCGCGTTCTCTACGACCTCGTTTCTCCTACACAAAACCTTGCGCGTATATGTTATTGAAATTCACGTGCAGTATCTACATACACGCCGCCTATCTATGTACATTGTGTACGATGAATTTCTGTACCGGGGATTACGTACAGTTGACCCACATGCACGCGTGGTAGTCGGAACTTTAGTCCTGGCTCGGTACTTCATAAATATGCTACCTATAACCATCAAATTCTAACCAGGCGATTACGGTTATGGCTTTATTCTCCGTCCTGTGTAACGACAGCCGCCCGCGTACACGAGCTCACCAATAAAGTCTGTTGAAGCGTGTATTTACGCGGCTTTCGATTTTTCATGATTCCTCAAGCGTACCGAGGTTGCGCGTGAATATTGCACCGCCGCTCTCTTCGTCCTAGTAGTAACAAACTCGCAAAATGCAAAGGATGAGAATATCGTCCAAGCATGGTTCTTCCGGTTTCATTTGACAACTCTTGAGCATTCGTTCGAAACTCGAAGGTTCAACGTTGCAAGAACTAATTACACTTATCGTCAGAGAAATTGCCGAGAGAGAGACGCGCGACGAATCCGTGCACTCGTACACTCTCGCGCGAGAGATTCGCGGCCGGCAAGGCCTATTCAGCTTTTGACGTATTTTCCCTCCTTGTGTGCGCGCACGTGTAATATATTCCGTTCTTCCGTCTGCGCTACTCTTTTGCGCGAACATCCTCAGTAATTATCCCTTGCCTTTTGCGCGAGAGGTGCGTCACCGTGAACGAGACGCAACGAATTACGTGTACGCTAGCGACTAGGCGGTTATATTTATCGTTTCCAGATACAGCTACGCTCGCAGACGCCGCTCGCAGAGCCTCCTCCTTCTTTGCGCCGTTTCTCTTCACCTCGTATCTTTCTCCCTTCCAGTTTGTCGGGCCTCCTCTGGAATAATTTCATCGCGAAACGCAACCTGCACCAACGCGGTGCGGTGGTATTTTCGCTGAAAATTCGTTTCACCATTTAGTGCGTCCCAACGAGAAATTTTGCGACGTTGTCTTTTGCGTGCCTTTCCCGACAACGCAGGTTTGTCCTCGCGATACATCGCTGCGACTTTTCCACGAACGGGACGCTAGAAGAGGGTGAAACACCGCTCTCGACGCTCGGGCGCGCGATTTCGTGCCGAGCTTCCCGTGTTCACTCGCATGAAATTTGCGCGGACGCTTAAGAAACGATCAAATTAAACCCGCCTCGACGGAGCTCGTTTCTCCGCCGCTATTTTTGTTATCTTCGTACTTAACGACGCACAATATAATCTCCGCCCCCCCCCACCCCCTCCGTTATCCGTCCCGCCATTCATTTCGCGTTAGCGCCAAAGCTGGGGAGTCTTATCCCGTCGAGCGGTGTGAAGCTTTTATGAAAAAAAGAAATCGTTCTATCGTTGGCGTCCCGTCGACTTCTTCTATTTTCCACCCGAGTTCTATCTCTCGGTGACGCGGACGAAGCTCTCTCGGCTTCCTCCTCCGCTTCGATCCTCTCCCTCCTTCTCTCCCTTTGCCCTCGGCACCGTGCGACGCGTTCGCTAGAAACGCGGAGAGAAACGCTTAGCTGGCACTTAGACTCGACGCGGATGCTAGCTTGGATCTCTCGTCTCTCCACGCGCGTAAGCATTCTACGGATCGTGCGAGGCCACAGTTGCAGCGTGCACTTCCGTTGTGTGCTCTCTCGATGACACGCGCGCGCGAAGCATGAAAACAAAAAAAAAGAAAATTGTCGCGCCATCGAAACGAGCGGGCCAGTTTATTTGAGAAACGGACGCAGCTTTCACGGTTGCGTGAAGGGGAAGAAAAAGAGAACTTACCCCTCGATGGGGAGAAACTCCGAAATCCGGAGTAAGAAGATTTGTACGAATAAGTTTCTTCGTAAGGGTGGGAAATGCGGTGCTCGAATTCGATACGGTACGCGTACACTTTTGTATCCACCGCGTGGTCTTAAACCTCCCCCCTTCTGGCTCGTGACCTGTGCAAATCGTAACACGCGTGTCTTTCACGCTACCTACGCGTAACTCTCCCTGCGATATATTTCACTTTCGGGCAATTTAGGTTAAATACCAGGTCAACAACTGGAAGGACGACGGGGGTTCGAAGTTCGAAAGGGGCACGGACGGCGCGCGTGACGGAATCCTGTTCGTGTGTTTCGTACCACCGAATGCCAGAACCGACCTACCTCGTCGCCAGAAAGGTTCCATCGGCACGATGGGTTTCCCTCGCGGTCTTTTTACTCGGTGACTGCCAGCTTTCGCTCGGCGGATGCACGCGGTAACGAACGAGGCGCACTCACGCGAAAGAAATTGCGTGTAGTCGTACGTCGCAGTCCTTTTTCTCCGTTCTTCGTTCTTCGGTGCCCCGTGCACACGCTTGCGAAAACTAATTCGCATTTCAGCCGCGACGAAAGTTGGCCGTGCGCCATCGGGAATCGTCTAACTGCTTTAGTTATCAGACGATTAGTTATTACGGACTGTCTTTGTCATTTCGAACGTCACAGCCTGCATTGGGGAATACATTCCGCAATCGAACACCTTGGGTGTGCATTTGACGCGTTTCGATGCGTTCCCGTTAACAGTGTATTCGCATAAATTCACGCCGCGAACGTTTGGCCACGGCTGGAGTATTCTTCGGTTTAACCTCTTTTGCTGGCAGTTGCTTCGCGGACCATAACGAGTGACCGAACCGTATATACGATAATTCGTCGTTTTCTTTTTCTTTTGAACTCGTCGGCATGATATCACTGAACAGAAATTATTACGAAGTAATAAACTTGTCACTTGGTTTGCCTGGGTTACATTCAAATATACTTAAAACTGAGAAAATGTCGCAATTTGGAAGAAAAAATTCTCGATGTGCGCGGCACGTCATTCTAGCGCAGGAGGTTAATAGATTTGTGTGTTTATTGCCTCCGTGGGCGAGCCTCCGTTGTCGGGATGTCTCGTGCTTTGCATTGACGGGACGACAAACTACTTTGCCCAGTTGGCAGGCTTCTGTTTGAACGTGAAGAGGAGAGATTCCCGTGAAAACCTCTGTTTCCATTTTTCTTTCTTTCTTTCTCGCGACTAGCGGAGAGAGCAGGAGTTTCGCGTCATCTTCGACCTTCGAATCTCGTTTCTGCCTTGCGATGTGTCTTGCGTTTCACCTCGAGAGATCCTCCTTTTCGAGAACATGGAAAGCGCGGCACGAGCTATCGTACTCGGTCGAGTTTTATTCTCCATACTGGGTCACGGGAGAATATATACAACCGAACGAACAGAAAGCGCAGCTCCTGTTAGTTTCTTTTTGTTTCGCGATTTCGGCGACGTGTTCTCGCTCGTTAGAAACAGCTTGGATGCAAACGAGACGAGACGAGACGAGAGAGAGAGAGAGAGAGAGAGAGAGAGAGAGAGAGAGAGAGAGAGAAGTTGATTTATCGCCATAACGATGCGTCGCGATGCATCTTCGAGGGTCACTTCAGCCAGCGTGGAACGTATCGCGCGAGAAATTCCTATCGGAAGAAGAAACATCGGAACACACTTTCGTGATATATGGGACGCCGGCTGCGAGACGCGCCGTGTTCCCTCGTATATGAAACGGTAAAACGGGAGGCCATTTTATTTGGGCAGTCTCGCGAGCGACGCGCGTAAAACTCGCGATATAAATAACGGCGTGGATCGATTGGTAATTCTCGCTGGACGCGCGTCGCGTTCGATGCAGACGATTAAAAGTAAAAATTAGTCGAATTTCCCGGCGTCCCGCCGACACCGGCGCGCCGTGTACATACAACACTGCTGTATCGGAGGCACAACGCGTATCATTCATCTCGTTCGGGTATCGAACGAAAAATTAACGCCGTGTAATTAACCCTTCCGCCCTGTCGAGCCGATATGCCGGCCACGTTTAATTTCACTAATTATACGTGACCAGCAGGGATTAGCTCCCTGTCAGAGCCAACAGTCACGTCATTATGCGATATCGTTCGGAACTAAAAGGATTAAAATCGGGCAACAGAGGAAAAAGAGAGAGAAAAAAAAAGGAAAAGATAGATATTAAGCTTGGCGAATACAAGGCGCGGCGCTGGCAAAAGATATTGAAAAGGCTCGAAAGAGTTAAGCAGCGGGCAAAAATCAGACAGAAAAGTCGATGGCAACCGGTACGCCATGCATTGAATGAGGGCGCGGTGCACGGTGCACGGTGCCACGGGTCCGTTAGCCGAGTGCATCTGCACATCGTGCTGCAACAAGGTAACCTCCTTCCCTCCTTCGTTTCTCTCTCTCTCTTTCTCTCTCTTTTCCCTCTCTCTCCACCCTCCGCGTTACATTTACAAGAGAGCCGCTCGTATTTCCATCCTCGATGTCTGCTGAAAACCGAAACGCCTATGCTTCCTTCCTCTTTCACCCGTCCGTTACTGGCGAGAGATCGAAGCTCGTCGAACGACGTTGAAAACATCGTCGATACGCCAAGGCTTTTCATATTAGAATTTTTAAATATTCAACAATGCATCGTTTTTGCCGAAGATACAAGGCGCCTGTGCGCCAGCCTTCTTCCCCTAGCTTTCCCTCTCTCTCTCTCTCTTTCTCTGCCTGTTTCGCTTCTCGGTCCTTCACCGCTTACCAGCTGCGTTCCCTCGATATTCTAATATCGGAATGATCTCTTCCCCAGGTAAATTACATTTTATACCGACGTTCGGTGATAAATTAGGTTTTTCGCGGGCGTTCGCGCAACAATGGCACCAATGGTATTCCTTGCCGATGAATTTTTCAAAGCGCGTCCCGGTTTTACGAGCGAGCGTCGAAATTGAAAAAAACAATGTGAAAGCTGCGCTGCAAACTCCACGGAGTTTGAACAGACGATCCCCCCGACGTCTCTTCGCTGGAAAATCGCTTTGAAACGGTTGTTCGTTGCGCGAGCAAAAGTTCTTTTCAAGGTCAGCTTCGGTGAATTATCGCGCGTCGAATTTCAAACGATCGACCGAGTTGGGTGTTCAAGCGTCGCGACCGTAATGGAGTCGCGGCTCCGGACGATATCGTTGCCGTTCCAAAACGTCGAGATAATCTTTGACGACGACGATTTCGCCTCGAGTTCGCGGCTCGATGTTTCCGGTGTTCCTCGTTAGCGACCGCTTCACGGTATTTCACTCGAGCAAGCATTCGATTTTCGAGCTGGAACACGCCGAGAGCGGTCGGCATCGTGCCAGCGTCTCCCCAGCCAGCGTGGATTACAATTTTTAAATATTCAACGTTCCCTCGCGAGGAAATACGAGGACGGTCGATGTCACCCACATCCTCGATCCTCTGACATATCGCCGCGATCTCGGATCGAGGCGCGTTTCGCTCCACACCCGAGACAAGCTGCAAGTACGTACTGTTTTATGAAAACGGCGGAGACGTCGCGACTCGCGAATTTCCGAATTGACCGATTTTTCATCGTGCAACTGCAACAATCTGCTTCTCGAGTTCGACGCGTTCGTTGCACCCAAGTTTACTCGCAGCCGAACGATGAAAATTTTAAATATTTCGAGCAGTGCGTTGCCGCGCCGAGACGATACAACGGACTTGCCATGATTTTCGATAGTCACGCGCGCGCGATACTTGGCACGGATATCCGTGGAATACGAAATCGAGCGTATGCAACTGTAACGCGCTGTGCTACGTTCCGTCGTATTCTTCCAACACACCGGCGTTTTCGAAAATATTTCTGCTCCGGCTGGAATCGCAGAACCGATCGGTCGTTATACTTGGAGATGGTCCACCTCCGCCTCCCCCCCTCTGCACTTCCGGCCTCTCTCTCTCTCTCTCTCGCGGAGGGAGAAGTTTTGACGATAGTACGGCGGTGGGTGCCAAGTAACTTTATTGAAAAGTATCTAGGTAAGTCTCGAAGAACAAAGGTAGTGCTTCTCGCGCAGGAGGTGTCCCTCCTTCCCTGATTCGTGCTCCCGTCTCTGTTCCTTCTCTGGGCTACGGGCTTCGTGCCTCTAGATCACCCGGCCCTGAACGGAATATTGCCTTTTTGTCGTCGTGCAAGCAAAATCCTTTCCTCCCGCTCGAACACTCGCTGGAAATTGACTCTGCTTATATCGGCTTACCAACGACTTTGCAGCCTCTTGCCCCTTTCTCTCTTTGCCTCTCCTCTCCTCTCCTCTCTTCTCTTCTCTTCTCTTCTCTTCTGTTCTTTCGTCCTTCCTTTTGCGCTGCAGGTTTTCTCTTTTGGTTTCAACGGGCCGCGCCTACCGTCTGTCGCGAGGCCCCTTTGTAACGTTCGTTCTCGTTCCATCTTCACTGGCGAACGTCAAACTCCGCGAAAGCGACCACGAAGACGACGTCGGAGTGTACGACCCCGGCGCCAGGGCGAGCGTTGCTGCCGCCCGCGGAATCAATTTTTCCGCGGTCGGGTGGTTGGGCGGAGGGGCAGAGGGAGACGATATCTCTCCTCTTGCATCAGAGGGGGAGGGGGATTTTATTCCTCTCGTCGAATCGCTCCCGAACGAATGAATAATTCATCGTTAAGAAATTTCGAAGATGCTCCATCGCGTCTGAACACGGTTGTGTGACGCGACCAGCGTACGCGTATGTACGTCAGACTTTGTGCCTCGAAGCGAATCACGCGAATTTTCACGGAATTCCCCGCGCGTGTTCTTTTCCGTAGCTCGATGTAGTAACCTCGACGTATATATATATATATCTTGTTTACGAGCGTCCGTGTCTGACTTATTTTTACGTCGGAATTTTCTCTTTTTTTTTTCTTTTTTTTTTTTTTTTATGTCGCATAAATATAGAGTGGTCGCATTCTTGGGACAGCGTGGCGACGCGAGCACGTGTCGTGTCGTGCGATGCGCGCAATTAGACTTTCGATCGTCGCTCGACTCTGAGATACGCACGATACACGCTCGAGTATATAGGCAATATCGTAGACAAATATCTTGGTCCTTTCTCGTTGCATCTGTGTAAGCGGTGGCTGCTATCTACCGCGCATGTGGTACCACGATGACTCACGGTTCCGTACGTACGCGCGACGCGTGCACTTTCTTTACCCTCCGCTAATATTCCCAACGCCCTTTCTCCACGCTGTGACTCGTCGTTTCTTTCGTGGGAGAGGCTGCGCCGCGCATTTCCAGCCGAACGGCTGTTTTCGTTCGATCTTGGCTGCGAGCGGTTTCGTTTTCGTATATACATATTTCGTTCTCACGGTCGTAGGCCTATTAACGACGCTCGGGGAAGAAAAACGCCGTTCCTTTCAAGCGTTTTCGAGCTGGAAAATCTTTCTCTCTCTCTCTCTCTCTCTCTCTCTCTGTGAATTTCATAAAAATTCGTTTGCCGCGAGAAGAAAGAGCTACTTTCGTTGCGCGATGCCTGGCAAAGTATGCCACTTTACAGTCTAACGTGTTGTGGATGCATCGCGGATTTTCTTCGCAACTTTTTCTCGCAGCACTCGAGGCGTGTTTCCAGTTAATTCGAGCGAAGTGCTTCGAAGGTTCGTAAATAGTTGCGGAAACATAGCGAATACGAGCAACAGAGGGCGGGAGAAGGGAGGATGAAAGGGAGAAAAAGAAAAAGGAAAGGGGAGCGAGCGAGGGTTGTAAACGAGGACGGTGTCTCGGTTTAACTTCTCATACGTTTAAGAAAGTTTCGGACCAATTTTCCCCCTCTTCTTTCTCCCCTTTCTCTACTTTTTCCACGTGGAGTTTTGCATAAATAAAAGGATTCGCGAAGAACCGCCACAGGACGCAGTCGGCAAAATCGGCTAAGACTTTTTTTTTTCTCATCCCGTTACCAATTTGAAGTATGGCTGTTGGTAATGGTTCGTCGCGTTTCTCGTCTGCGTTTTTCAAATGTTTGCCAGACACGTTCCCAGTTCACGTTTCGTAGTCGACTCTATCCCGGGTGGTGATATTAAAAAATGTTTGCCGTCTCCCCCATTTTTGTTTGCTAACGAATAGCTGCATACACGCGGGAAGAGAGACAGAAGAAGAAAGTCGATGAGAAACACGCATTTATAGTGTGCATCGCGTGCGTAGAAATATTTTTCTTCCAGTCGCCGATCCCGTGTCGCGAAATCCGCGATCGTGGCGAAACACATCAACGGGCGCGTCTATGCGAATCATCCGAACGTGCACCAAACGTCCATTTTCGACCTCGTCGATTCGTCACTGACGATCACCACCCCCTTTGCTTTGTTAGCGTCTGCATCCGTTCCCCTGCACCGTGCTTGATCGGTCCAATCGAAGTTTAACCACTTGCGCTGGCAACTGATTGCGGACCATAACGAGTGACCAAACGCTGTATACAATAATTCGTCGCTTTCGTTTTGAACTGGTCGGTATGGACATCGCTGGATAGAAATTATTGAGAAGTGATAAACTTATTATTTGTTTTGCCTATTTTTGTTTTACTTAAATATACTTAAAAACTGATACAATTTTGGAAAACGAAAAGTTCTCGACGTGCCTGGCACGTTATTCCAGCGCAATAGGTTAATACCTTGTCCGTGCTTTTATTTCTTGCAGACAGACCGGAATAAATCTTCATGCGTCCGCGGATTCGCGATACACGTTGTAATATATAATATATGTATATATAGATAACGATAAAGCGTAATTCGACGAGGAAACGGCGATTTCGTTCGCGCGCGTATATCGAGACTTGACGTTCGTCGCTGACGTTGTTGACCCGCGATTGACAGCCGACTTGTTAACGACAGATTTCTCTTTTAAAACGAAGTACGAGTTTATCCCCCTTATTCGATTTTATCTAATTCATCTTCCTTTGAAAGGTCGAATCGAACTCGCGTTTCGGAATAACAACGATGGACAAAGGCTGACTTCTATTTTTCGCCCCCAATTTCTCTATCAATTACCGACAACGCGAGTAAACAAATTTTTTCCCATTTTTCGTCCGTTTGCCAAGTTTCGTAAAAGAGATTGACGTGTAATACTTTACACGGCCCTCTTACGAGTTTCCGGTCGACGACGTCCCTCGTTCTGGACTCTATTTTTATCCTTGAACTGGTTCAAGACGAAAACTTTCTTTCTTTCTTTTTCTCTTTTTTTTTTTTTTTGTTTTCTTTCGTGTCGGCTGCTACCGACATAGAACACGAAAAATCTTTGCTGTTGGCAGGAAGTTTCGGATCGCGCCTGAGATCTGGAGGAACCTTCGCCGTTTATTAGAGGCTTCGATCCCCTTTAAAAATAAAAGATAACTTTACGGATATGCCTTCAACAGTTTTTTTTCCTTTTCATTTTTCGCGTCAACAGTGGAAATCAATTTTCGCTTAAGTATTTAGGATCGGCAAGTTCCGTAAACGAGTAAAATTACATCAATCCAAAGAACATCAATAAAAACATGTTTCTCCGTCAAAAAAAAAAAAAATTTCTCGATCGTAGATTGTACGCAATTTTAGAAGAATTCGCAGAATCGTGAAGCTTTCAACTCGTGCAAGCCGCCGAACGATCTCCGTTTATTTGCAAACTACGACTTTGTTTCATCGTCGACAGGAAGGCGTATTTTTATCACGAGGTTATCGAGAGCGGGGATTCTCGTTCACGGGGACCGACTTCACTTTTTCAAGAAACGTACGATTTTGCAGACTCGAAAGGACCTCACAATTCCTACTAACTTCCATCTTCATCTCGGTGTGCGTATACCTAAGGTACACGCGAGTTGATTTTCATTCTCTCCCTCGCGTTCCAACATTTATCTTGCTTCAATTTACTTTGCATCGTACGGTACAGCGTTCCAACAAACGTAACTGGTCGTAAAAAACCACTTCCCCGATTTCCAGGTACGTTTTAACGATTCGTACGATAACGCCCATCTGCGTGCACGCATTTGAAAACGATCTCTCCCCGTTATTCCTGTAAACTATGAAGTACACGATACGGAGAATCGTTATATCGCTTGAAATCGGAGGACTAATGATATCCGCGATCGCGTCGGAACTTTATCCCCTTTCCCCCCCGAAGAGAAAGAAAGAGATAGCATTGGGCCGTTGTATCGACCATCGTTCAAATCCTAAATTGCAGAGAGCTACTCGCTTTTACACGGGGAGGGGGCTCACATTTTGTTCTCCGCTTACAACGGTTGTAATCGTCGTAAAACGGATTCGCACGCGCGAATCATCGTTCCGGCGTATCGGGCGAAAATTCAATTCCTCCTCTCTCTCTCTCTCTCTCTCTCTCTCTCCCCCCTGCCGCCTCCTACGCGGTGAATCGGCATCGCGGAAGAAACATTCTTTCTCTCGGCGAATGGAAAGTCGATCGCGCGAAAGGCGAATGCGAAGAGGGTGGCGCGACAGGGGGTCGTCTGAACGCGGAAGGAAGGAGAGAGACAGAGGAGAAATCAAGTAGAAATCGAAGAGCGCCGTTGGAACTCGGAAACGACGTAACGAAGTTTCGACACGGCGCAACGGAAGTCAACCGATGCTTGCGCGACGCGGAGATGCGTGTGTGCGTGGATCGAACATCCCCCTCCTCCTGTATCGGTGCACCGTGTCGCGATTTTTTCTCTCTCTCTCTCTCTCTTTTTCCCCGCTTCGTCGAACACATAGAGCGAAGAGCAGTGCGGTTACGAATTCCGCGTGCCGCCGCCGCCGCCGCCGCCGCGCAACGCCGTTGCGAGCGATTTCGTCACCCTCGGCAAATTGAAATTTCCGACAGCTCTCCACTCCCATCCTTCAGTTCGCCTTCTCTGTTCTCCCGTTTGCCCTCCTCCCCCTCCTCCCCCATCGCCTCGTTCCGCTTCTCTCGCTGTCTTCCGATTCCTTTCACTTCTGGCGTCGTCACCCGAAGACGACATTTGAAAGTCACTGGGACAAATCGATATTCAGAGTTCAAAATTCATCGAGACACCCGGGGTTTCGAAATCCCGCCGGGCTGGTACTCGGTCACGGCGGTAACGACTGTCCTCGGCCGATTTCGCGCCTCGTTATTTGTCGCGGTTTGCGAGAACATCTTTTTTTTCTCTGTCTCTCTTTCAGCGCGTTAATTACCTGGTCGGATCGGCGAGCACGGACAATCGCGAAAAATTGAAATGCCCTTGGGGGGGGGGGGAAATAGGTCGCGACGATTTTCATGAAATTTTTATAAATCACTGGGATTTGGCGACCAGGGGCTGAGGGAGAGGGCAGCTCGTAATTTCACCGGATTCCCGGAGCAATAGGACAAAAAGGAGATGCATCTCGGCGGTGGATTCGAAGACGCGTGAGAATCGAATTACTGCCATCGGAAATGATTTATATTCCGCGAATTCGAAGAGCTTCCTTAACCCATTTCTCGGAATTTTAAGGTGCGCGCTTCCACCTCTCTGGGAGAGAATACCGTGAGCCGCGTCCTCTTCTTCTTCGTCCTCGTCCTTCGTCTCATCGATTGCATCTCTCCTCCAACTTCTCTCTTTTAGTCTTTCGTCGATCTTTTCTCGGCTGTCTATCTCTCCATCTCTCTTGAAACTCTTGGAGAAGTTCCCCCGTGCGTTACACGTTTCCGCGAGCGGAAATTGTCCTGTCTCGCAAATCATGCTCGTCCTTTCCATCCCCCTTCCCACTGTTCTCTCCTTTTCTTTCCTCCGCTGTACATAACGTGCTTGTACGTTATACGAGCAAACGCAAAAGTTGGCGTGAACTTTGCACAAGGCATAACTCGCGCACGAATACGAGTCATTCATTCAGACGCGCTTACCACTTGAGAAAGCTTTTTTTCTTTCTCCGTCCGTGCCAGAACCGTTTTATGGATTTCGCGCGTTGGTCTGATTCATTACCGGTGTTTCAGATCTTTTCGTAGAGTTTCATTGCACGCTCGCGCGAGATAACTTACACCACTGTGTTTGAACTTGCTAATCAAACCACGCGAACTCGTTCTCTCTCTCTCTCTCTCTCTCTCTGCGCGCATCGTAATAAATATCTCTTGAACCCTTCTGTTTCGAATTTCGCCTCCTCCCCCCATCCTTTGTGAAACCATCTTCCGTTTTTACCTCGATTTTGTCGTTTATATTTTATGCAACGATAGCTTTATAGTTTATAGTCTCGCAGCGAGTTTGTTCGAAAAATAAAGGAAAAATAAATGTTACGTTCCTCCATGATCCATCTTCGTTTTTTTGGCTTTTACGCTGCTGATAAAGAATTCAGGTATTAAGAGGATGAGAAGGGGTCAAAAAGAAAAAAAAAAAAAAGAAAAAAAGGAGAAAAGAAGGCGGATTAATTATTCGACGGTTAAAATAAGGACAACAGTCCGAGCTGGTTGAAAGGCAGTCCGGAGCAAGAATATACGGGTAGAGCACGAGGCTTGATTATTACCTCGTTTATTTTTCTTTATCCGAGGAAGGTGGCGCGGATCGGGCGAATTTAAGCAGGACACGGATCCAATTTAGCGGAACTAGCCCCGCTGACATGTTTACGAGACGACTCCGATAAAACGAACCGGATCAATTCGAGTTCCTGGGATCTGTAATACCCGTGCTAATTAGCGAGCACGCTAATCTCAGAAGAGCAACCAGACTGACGTATTATCCCGGGGGTGATCTTTACAGCCGTCTGTATATACGTTGTACACACACGTGACGCATAAGTTTCACAGAGCCGACGTTATACGCGTACAAGTACACGCGTGGTTTCCAATTCGCGGCAGGCTTTCACCGCTTTGTGATTTCAGTTTCTGACGCAGTATCGCGACGGAAATTTATCGAACTGAGGCGACCGAAAAGTTGATACTCGCGCGCGATCGCAATCGTGCCTTCCAAGTCACGATAGGAGCTGGATTAAAATACGACGACGACGACGACGACGATTCGGAAAGGAAAGATGCCGTGTCGGCTTGTAATAGATTAAAAAACTTTCTTCAACGTGCACGAATGTGTCGGCGGCGAGCGCTCGACAACGCGAAGATACACCAATTAAGTCGTTTCGAATTAATCGGCTGGTAACGAGGTGGGCTCCCTCGTTCTGGGTCAAAGTTGTTTGAGTTTTTAAATCGAAGTTTCGCCAAGTCCACGCGGCAGTTTTCACTTCTCGAAAGTCTCGGGGAGAGAGACCACGTCGTCACGAGAGACCACGAGGCGGGTCTCAGTTAAAAATCACAAACGAAAATATCGTCGGGGATAAACGGGAATAACTGCTGCGAGCAGTGGTGTTGCAGAAGTTGGCGACGGTTCGCTTAACTTTCGCTCTTCGGCAGAGGATCTTCCTTCGCGGTTCGTTGCACTCTTCTTGATTTCTTGTCTCTCGGCCGGAGTGTGTATCGACCCCTCCCCCCCTCCCCCCCACCATCGCGGTGTCGAGCACTTTGAATCGAAATCTTTTAATCGAAGGTCGGATCCTTGAAGCCGAGGAGTGACGAGGGACAGGCCTGAAAAAAGAGTCGCGAGAGGAATACCTAATTCGAATCTCCCCCCTGGGGCGGTAACGCCGATAAAAACGCTTTCGCGTCGCGGAGATTCATCAAGTATTTTGCCGACGAGCAGCGAGTTCCGTTTGTGCAGAGTTCCTTTGCAACGAGCGTACATCATCGGCATTGCTGAGGACATCTCTCTTCCAGGTCATCCACCCTTCTTAGCTCAAAGGATTTCGGTCTTACGTGCAATTTTCGTCACTATTGACCAATTTTTATATTCTCAATACATTTCAAATATGTCTCGGTAAATTCAACAAATATGATATAATTCGTTGAGAAAGGCGCGAATTCCGCGCAACAGTTTCTTTACCTCGAATATCTTCCAATGGAGGCAAATGAAACGTCATCGAACTCCGATATTCGGTACAGAGGAAACGAACACATCCCTATTTTAATACCGATTAAAATATTTCACGCGGTTTCGATCGAAACAATAAATTTTTTGTCTACTCGACGTCCTCTCTGCGGTGAACTCGCGTATAGGGACTAAATTCGAACGAGCCTAACCAACCAGTACCAATTTTTCTTTTTTTTTTTTTTTTGTTCATTCTATTCTTTTTTTTTTTTTAAAGCCGACATTCAGAGACGATAGGTCCGTTCGCTATACGCGAACTCAGCTTAAATGGCCTAACCAGTTTCACCCAGAAAAATGTTTTCCATGTAACGGCCCGACGGAAGTTGGACTTGGACGGACTTAATTGGGTTTTGTTCCACGCCCTTCGATCGCTCGGCTGGCTGCTGCCGCGACTTCTGCCCTCTCTCGTTCTCTCTCCCTCCTTCTCTCTGGTTTCCTCTCTCTCACCCTTCGTGACGAGTGCCAGAGCAACGTATCCACGTTTTCCACGCGTTTTCCATCGGGAGTTTTTGCCCGTTGTTCGGCTATCGATCCCTTTTCGTCCTCTTCTCCTCTCCGGCAGCCTTTCTTTTTCTGGGAACACGGACAGGCTGCCGCTACTCTTTTCCTCCGTCCCCTTTCCTCCCCGCGTTGCTGCTTCGTCGCCCCGCCAAAAATCGAATCGCTGGCAAGCACTCCCACCGGACAGTTTTATGGGTTTTTATTTTTTTAACCTACATTCCCTATGCCGCCGGTGAAACACACTTAACCTCTCTGCTTGTCCGACGGTAAATGGAAATGCGCGCGACGAAGGAACTTATTTCGCGTGAAAATCGGTTCGAGCGCTCCGGTATCTCTCATCTCCGGTAGCCGGCCGTCGTAATCGAAAGTTAACGGAGTTCTAGCGCACGTTCGCGAACAATCTCAATACCCTGTGTACACGGACAGTATTTTGCGAATCGTCGTCAAAAAGCTTGCGTGTTCGCGATGATTTTCTAAAGATTAAATGATACTTTGTATTTTTAACTAGTCTCTAGCATCTTTCGCTATCCTTGTCCTACAGAGATTTCATCTCCAGTCGGTCGAATATCGATCCCTTTCCCACCCTCTCCCTCTCTCTTTCTCTCTTGTCTTTCCACGTCTCTCCGAGGGACGTGCATTGCGACCGACGTTTTTCCACCTAGAGAAAACGCGAACTGTGTAACGTTAAGCAGGAGATAGTCGCGTTTGGACAAAGTCGGTCCCGAGGGATGATTTTGCGAGTGTCTCCCGCGCGCCCTTCCGTTCTTTCTCCTTACACGCACCCTTTCGTACCTCTTTGGGAAAACCGTCTACTCCCTTCCATTGCCTTTGATCGTGACTGCGCACAGCGCACGGGCTTTTAAGTAAGAATCGGCAAGGATGAAAGCTCCTCCGGCCTGGCATGTAAAGTGGGCTTTCCATTTTCCAGCGTGACGGACAAATAATTCAATGACACATTGTCGAACTTGTCTGCGGCGATAGTTCTTTCCGGCGGACGAGTCAGCAACGATCGCTCGATATATTCGATCTCGTGCCACACCACCCGTCGCGTCGTCGTCGGACGAATAAATACATCGCGTTATCGCGTGATCCTATTTTCATTGAGACGCGCGACGATAAATCGCGTTAATTGCCGAACGGATGTTCGATTGCTGAAAGCTACGAAAAATGCAATGTGAAATTGCTGGCGCAGTAGACGCGTAGACGCAGAGCGAGGAAATTATATCTTTCTCTCTCTCTCTCTCTCTCTCTCTCTCTCTCTCTCTCTCTCTCTCTC
>JAWNGG020000230.1:0-137833 GCA_036937485.2 Tetragonisca angustula
AAATTATTTCACTAAAGAAAATATCTGTTCGCAATTTAATTCTTAATTTTCTGGACATCCAGGACTCTCAACCTCGCGTTATCTCCTCGAATCATTTGTAACGCACCGTGGTGTGTGAATTAAAGATATTACTTGTTTAGTGTATTTTACCAAAAAAATTATTTTTTACCTTGCAAAGAATACACAATTGTGCAATTCGACGTTTATTTAAAAACGCTGCAGTTCGTCCGACAGAATTGTCCTCCGTTTTTTACTTCCGAGTGTCGTTTGCAGTCGTCACTTCTGTCTGTTTTATGTTTCTCCTTTAATACGAATTTTATCGTACCAACGACTTTCTTTACAACTTGTTATCTTATTGAAGGAAATATCCTGCTTTGTGCGCAATTCAATTCCCAATTCCCCTTCAGAGGGACACGTCAATCTCGTGTGGTTCCCTCGATCAATGAGCGAACAGAGGCTCCGTCGGTCTTTTGTAACGCGCAACAAGTACCTCGTTCCACTCCGAGGTGGATCGACAATCATCCCTTACGGTGTCGCGCGGTAAATCACCAGCAGGCTGCGAAGCACCGCGGAGATGTACGAGGCGTGATTGCAGATGCGTTCACCATTGTGCGGTGTCCCCGAGATACGCGCGAGCCTGTTCTGAAATCTCGTTGACGTCGCGCTTCGGCGCGCATCCTTCATCCTTCATGGTTTTTCTCGCGGGCGTCGCGGTGACGAGCGGCGGTAAATTCGATCGCGGCGGACCGGAGGCGACGACGCTCGCATCTGGTCGCATCTGGTGGACGGGGGGCAGCCAGTTTTCCCTGGCGATCCTTCCATCGCGAGGCACGCGATTCGTCCCGGTTGGCCGTAGCCTCTGTAAGTACTCGTTACCACGAGGAAGAGGAAGGTGCCGGCATAAAACGGCCGGATTTTTTTCCAACCGTCGTGCGAAATATGTCGAGTCAGTCGCTTGCAGCCTAGCTCACAGTCGTAACATCTGCCGCCGCTGATTGTCGAGTACCGTACGCGCGCTAAGCCGCGAACGAATGGACGCGCCGCCGCGAGTGTTGACCGCTTGTGTCATCTTCTTTCACTGCCGCGGGTTTTATTACGTTCCCTCTGGCTAAATCACACGCGCGCTCGTACGTGGTGTGTCCTTCCCTGTAGCTTGTCGAGCGTGTGTCGAGCGAATTACACGCTCGGGAGAGAGAGAGAGAGAGAGAGAGAGAGAGAGAGAGGAGAGAGAGAGAAAGGACGACGAGACGAGAAAAGTCGAGAAGCTTGAGATTTCGATAGGTTCGAGCATCGAATATTCGAGTCGTCAAACACCAAGGAGGAAAACGAAGGAAAAAGAAGAACTACGTGATTGCCGATTCACCGCTATCCGGCGCGTAGACACGTTCCGTCTCTCATCCGTGGAGGCTCGTCGAGGCTCGTTCGTGACAAAATATTCTTCTTCCCGTCGTGCGGTTGCATGCATTTGGCATTCGCGATACGACCGACACCCGTTTTTCCCTCGTTGGACGAGGAGAAATTAGATACACGAGGCGCGGTGGGATCGGCGATCGGTTAACTGGGATGGTTGGTAATTGGGATTTAACTACGTTCCTGCGTTCTTCAGATATCGAACCATCGAGTGGAAGGTTGCTTAAACGTAATTACCGTGATTTATCATAAGAATATGAATCGTGTGAAAGGAGTCGCTAGAGAGATAAACTAACCTTTTCTAGTCTATCCCAGAAGCTGGCAATGCTTCGAGACGAGAGAGATACTTTGCTTCGTCGAAGGATTGCCTTTTTTTTTTTTTTTTTTTTTCTTTTTCAAATCGTAGCTTCCGTCGAAGTTTGTGCATTCCCGATTAGAACGGGACGAACCGAGCGGAATGTGATTTATTATCGATCGAAGAGTCGATACCCCCTGCCTGGTGAACACACGTCGTAGCGCGCTGCCGCGCGCATGAACATCGCCCGCCTCGGCTCTCAGCCTTCGTTCGGTTTTACACGGAGCAGTCGAGCCGTTTAGAAATCGCACGGTTACGCACAGGTGGTTCTATTTATACGATCCTGCGGCGTCTGCACTTTCAGTCTCGTTCGGAGCGACCCAGCCTCTTTGGTTACGTTGCGCTTGTTGCGCGAACATCTTCCATCTAATCACTGGCCGATCGATCGAGCGTGGATGTTGCCCACGACCACGAAATTTGCGTAACAGCTGCGCGTTTTTCTCGCGATCTAGGCCGTTGCGGAATTTGATAGACGATGGATTGCGTACGCGGAACGCGGAATAAATATTTCGCGCCTCTCGAAAGAGGGGAAGGTAATCAGGATGAACGAGGAGACACTTTTAACCGTAGAACTATCAAAGTGGTCGGAACGATTATAATTTTCGTATTTTGTGGCATAAAGATTTAAATAATTTATCGTGAAATGTATAAATAACAGCTTGTATACGCCATTGTGTGACAATGTTTGTTTACTGCTTTTTAACTTTAGCGTCTCTAATGGAAATTTTTATGCTTTAATCGAGGGTTAGATACGATCTTTTCGCGTCAAGTTTCTAAATACTTACAACTGTACCGATATTCGTAAAAGTGAAATATCTATTTAGTTATTCGTATCTGTACATCGCTCTGCACGTTTAAGATTTGAAAATAATGAATTTTTTTATAACGCAAAATTCAACGTTCCAATTTAATTTTTGTGTTTGGAGATGCAGTTTCCATAAACAAAGATTTATT
Organism: Tetragonisca angustula; assembly: GCA_036937485.2. NCBI lineage: Eukaryota > Metazoa > Arthropoda > Insecta > Hymenoptera > Apidae > Tetragonisca > Tetragonisca angustula. The sequence goes on from JAWNGG020000230.1 coordinate 2,720, forward strand.
AACGTTTACTCCGAAAAGCTTACAAAAAATATGGTTTTTTTAAATATATTGTAAACGAAAGTTTTTTTTACAAAATTCATCTACGGTATTCGTCGTTAAAAACACTAATTTCATCAATTTACGTGATCAAAACGGTATCTTTAACAATTTCCAAGATATTTGACAAGATATGTTTTCCCAATTTTGTGGGTAGTTTTCACTTCTTCGATGAAAAAAAATACGGGTCAAATATTATTTAATAAAACTACACTTATGCCAAATTTCATCGAAATCATTACGTTTCCTTGTTGGAAAATATTCGATTTTTCATAGACTCGAGCGATGATTTGTCATAGACTCGAGGAAACGTGGAATAAGCGTCCACGCAGTTATACGAGGAAGCTGTAGATAGAATTTCTACCATCATCAAACGGAAAGATAGCGAGCGAAGGTAAAATTTCATTCGCTTGCGATTAACTCGTTCTCACGAGCTATCTATCTCGCGCCGAAGTCGCGCGACTCGACTTTTGAGTAATTTGAAATTTCCGTTAACACACCGACCATTACGTTGTCGCGTCTCGTAATTCCCTTCATCGATCATACTCACGTCGTCAGACATAATACAACGGAAATTTATAGCAAATCGATGGACGAGGTCAAGTAAAAACGAAGTTTTTCCATCGAGGTGGAGCGGCGAGGTGGATGTTACAGATCTGTTTCGAGGGAAACAGGTTTCGAAAGTGCGAGACGAAAAATTCTGCAGCGATTACGACGTCGGTGCAGACCGGCCATCTTTCGAGTCACATTATGCGCGACGATTGATCCCGTTAATTGCAAGTTGATCGCGCGGCATTGATACGAAATAATCCTGACCGTGGCACCTTTCCGTCGATCGATTAATCATCGGCGAGGATACAGACCCGGGGCCTCTGTAATTAAATATCATCGTTCGATTAACGTTAACCGTGGACGTCTGATTCCCGCGTGCGTTTATCCGACCTCGACCGCGGCCAGCCAAGCCTGGCAAAGGCCTGCAATTACTCGAATAGGCGCGCCGCTGCGCCTCGACCATCGATCCCCAAATTAGGTGATTGACAGTTACGGACAGTTCCGTGAAATCGCCGGCAACGCGAGGATTCACGAAAGGCGAAGTCGAGAGCTGGAGGGTCTCGCAGGTTACTAGGATGTTTTCGTTGGGTTGGCCGTGTTTCGAGGAGCGTCCGCGATCGGACAGCCGCCGCGCTGGTTCGTTAAATATTTGTTCGACGATCCCGCCTAACACAGCTGCGCGTCGATTCTCGTCGATGGGGGCCGGCTCGATCCGTCGTCAACGCGGCTCGTTTCTCCGAACGTTTTTACTCGATAAACTGATTCGCATAGTTAGCGAGGGAAGAGAAGGTGGCCGTCTTTCTATTTGGAGAAAACGCGCGCGAGGCTTTCTATTTTTCATAATCCTCTCGACGAGGCGAGCGCCTTTGCGTACCTTTGCCCCGTACGATAACCTGTAACGGCGCTCGTCTGTCCTTCGCGGAGAAAGCAAACGACAAGCGAAGAGGGAGCGAAGAGGAGAAACGATGCGTTCCGCGCGAACGAGCGGATTTCGTGACGAGATCTGGGTACCGGGTGATCGATGGGTTCGTTGGAGAGTCAGGCGGAGCCGAGTGGAGCCGAGACGGAAACGTGGACGTTGGGTTCGAGGCGGTAGTCTCCATCCCGAGCTCTAATTTTCTCCCTCTTTCTCAGGCGTGCACGGTGGCGCTGCCGTTGCACGGCCGCTACGCTTTTAATTGAGCCTCGATCGCCGCGCTATCATTGAGATCTAAGCGATCCTGGCAATGACCCGGTGACCGTAATGATCACGTAACGATCGACCACCGCGAAGTTAGATGAGATAACGAACCGTGATATCTGGAATCGGACTGCTCGTGCGACCGGTAAGTATACCGGCCGGCCGATTCCGCTCCTGCTTGGAGTCGAATGCAAGCATCGAGGCATCCTATGCTCCGTGGCCGCGGCACCGCTGTCAGTAGTTTCCGTAGATCCTATCTCACGCTTCGGGATAGCCCTTCCTCCGCCAGCGTTCGAGCGATCTCTTTCTCTCGCTGCCTGCGCCGCTGAGCGCGCACAAACCCTCTCGGAGGTGGATCGATCTTCCTCTCCGCAGAGCGGAGAGTCCGTGCTCGCTCGTAGACGTGTGCTCGTTCGTTTCCTGAAATTGATTCCTCGAAGCGACGACGTCCGGTCGGACGCTCCCCGCGATCCACGAAATCGTTAATTAATCGGCCCCGGCCGCGGCCGAACCGGTCGGCCCGACGTGCACGCGAACGAATCAATACGGCTATTTGTCAGTGTCGTATCGGATCTACGTTGCTTATTGGCAATATCGGATAACCATCTCCAGCCGTTTAATTATGTCGGCCAGCCGATGCTTCATCCGGACGTCAGCCGCGCACGCACGACCGCTCTTACGTCCGATGAATTTCACACGCTCGCGAGTGTGCGCCGTGTGTCGGGCGGTCGCCAATGGAACCTGCTACGGAGCGGAGTTGAAAGCAGACGACGACACGCGAATTCCGAAGCAGGGAATGAATTCATCGACGACGTGGACGAAGAAAGGCCGACACGTCAGCGACCGCGGTAGCATCGGCGCGCAATTTCTAAATCTGTAAATTACAGACGCGGACGTTTTTATTATATCGGCCGAGAGGCATTTAATTTGCACGAGCGGCTGCTGTTGCGAGAGCCGTTCGTTCGTTAAAAACGTTTCAGAAAGCGGCGTTGCGTGCCTCGTAAATAAATGGAGAACGGAGGTCGACCATACCGGAGCACGCATTCCGCCCTTGTTCTATGATTATCCTCTCCGCTTGTTTCTCGCTCCGCTCCTCTCGCTTATATATCGACGGATATCTCGGCCTGTTCCGGCGGTTGGTGTTCCTTGGCAAATCTCCCAAAGGCGTTCCAGAGAATTAGGTACTCGCCGATTTTTTTCGCCGACAAGCCGATCATTTTCCCCCAATTTTCCCGCAAAGACAGAAAGTTGTTCTTTCTCTTTTCATCGAGCGATTTTAGAGAGTAACGTCGCGACCTGACTTTACAAACGGAAGAGGAAGCGACGTGGAAACTTTTCTCTGCCGGTTTACGGCTCCCTGTTGCGCGTGTATCGCAACGTATCAACACTGAAACTACCAAAGTGGTGAAAATGACCAATTTGTAACTTTTGCTGGGAATGTTATAGAAAGAAAATATTTTGTCAGCAACTTTATAGAGATGAACTATTTTGTAAAAATAATCGTGAAATAACGTATACTCTTACGAATTTAAATGATTTCTCGGAAAATGTGTGAAATGAAAGCTCGTGTAATTTATTGTACCGACAAAGTACTTTAACGTTTTTCTGATGCTGGGAATTTTACGCTTTGATCGACGTTAGCACTGCAACGCATCGAGAGGCTGGCATGCAACATCGAGAGATCGAAGTCAAGTCGGAAACTCGACGGAGGATCGTGAATTGTAAAACTCTGAAGATCGTGACTCGAGTTGCTCGAATCGAAACTCAGTCTTTGACTTCTGATTGCAGTTTCCAGCAATTACCACGCTACCGACAAATTGCTTTGTCTCAAGATCAAAAATTGAAACGCAATTTACAGTTGTGTCGTAACTTTGTAACAGACCGACGGACGTAGTTTCCGGTTAAATTGCATCATTCAATACCAGCAACTTAATCCCGAGCAAATTTCCAATAGAAACTTCATCGTTCCGGTCTGGCGTACCCTCGTTGACGAAATTAAACGAAATTCCCAAGTTTCCAGCTGTTCGTCTCTCGCGATTCAACGTTCGTATCGCCAACGAAACACGATGTCTCCAGCACGCGAAAACAATATTTTCACGTGGCGTTCTTACGATATTAGACCTTGTAACCGAAAGAACTGAAGCGCTGTTATGTCGTTAACGTTAACATATCTCGATGAGAACGGTATTTTTATAGCCGGGGGTTATTGGTAATGGTACAGCGTCTTCGTCAGCCAAGGAATAACGTTTGAAAACTCCGCTGCTTCTTGCCATTTTCTTTGTCGCGCGCGCACCGTCGAGCAAGTTTTTCCACCGAGTTAACACGATCGACGACGTCTGTTTGCGTTCGATCGCCAGACACGTACGTACTTCGTACGGAAGGTACCATTAGCCACCGCGTGTACTTTTACCACGTCACTGCCTCTAACGTCTAATGCCTCGACATTGCTTTTAGAACAACATTGGGAATAGATCGGATCTCGACGCGGCCATTACAGCCGTAGGACTATTAGTCGGACGACAATCGGGCCTAGATAAAATAAATATCGGTGCCGGGTCCGACTCGGATGGAATTCGTTTGAATAAATACTGCCTGGCTGCGTAGCTCGAGTAAGTGAACAGCCCTCCTCTCTGTCGAAATCATTTACACGCGTCGTCATTTTCCATCGGTGGTTTTTCCATCGATTCGAGCTAATCTTAACGTTATTTCGCGAACGGTTGGTCAATATCGGCGGGAATTCGAACGTAGAGGAAAACGCCGTGACCAACCATTTACTTTTTCTTCAGTTGTGATAATACGTGGCCGATTATTCCCACTTCTTTCTTTCTTCTTTTCTTTCTTCCTTCAAATTCTTCGTTCGATCGGCACGTTCTAACGAACTTGTGGACTCGAGTCCGAAGTTACGGCGGAACCACGAGCGCACAGAGACACGCGCGGTGTCGTTTCAGAGGTCGAAGCCAATTCTCTGTATCCGAGCCAATCAGCTCTGTATTCTCGTTAGGTCGATTTATCGTAAAAAAGCGGCGCGGCTCGTGTGTCCAACGGGCTCGCGTGCTACAACTATCTGTTTCCAACCTGGACGTGGACGTGACTTCATTAACATTTGATTGATCAACACGCTGGACCAACTACTGGATTATAATTGAATTCCTTCTGGATGGGATAACCGTTAGCGCGGCTATTATTCCCCGTCGACGGACGCCTGTTCCCGATATAAACGCCCGGCGTTTGAAGTTATTACGCGCGAGAAAGGAGCACGCAAGCACGCGTTGCCCGAAGACGAACGACAGGTTCGCCTCGACAGAGACAAATAGGGGGATATCGACGCTCGCGCGGGAAAATATTAATGGTACCGTAACGTCTTTATCCCGGCGTCGATACGAAACGACACCTGACGACGACTGAGAGCGCACACCTGACGGTCGCCCTGGTGTTGCCCATAGATCTTTGAATCTGCAGTGGCACCGAGCGAAACACACACGGACAACGATGCACGCTGGACGTGCATCGAAGTTGAAATTGGCGGGAAATTCGCTGTTCGGAGGATTCGCAATGCTGTCGGCAGCCGACACACAAGCCACGATCTTTAAACATTCTCGTTCGCCGATAGGTAGCAATAACGAGCCGATAGTTCTTATTGGCGTGCGGGTAAGAGGCTGGCGAAGCGAACAGACAGTCTGGCAAACAACAGCCCTTCGCCTCGATTCTACTCACCGTGCAGGCGCTCAAATGTCATTTCCAGTGCGGCACACGCTCATTGTCCGCTCAGCATCGGGAGCCTGTGCTTCCTTATAGAGGATCCCACACTCTCTTTGTGTGCGCGGCACCGACACCGACGCTGAAAAACGGCGCTGCGTGGCCGTTTTAATCGGCTTTCCTTGGGACATTGCCGGCGAGTTGGCGGCGCGCGGCCGATACCACCGGCGCCGTATCTATATTCCCCGCCGTTAGTTTCGCGATTGCCGATGCGCGGCCGCGTTGTTGGAAAAACCGCCGTGAAACGCGCCGATCGTCGTGCCGTTCTCGACCGTCGATCCACGGAGATTGTCTGGCGTTTCGACGCTCCTTTTTCTCACCTCTTTCGCCTTCGTCTCTTCGCGCCACCTTCTCCCGTCTTCTCCTTCCGTTATTATCTCTCCGCCGTTCTGCGTCGCGCGTAAATACGTCGCGTGCCTTCTCTCCTCTCCGTTCGCGAGCTGTTGGCGAGCGTTCTCGTCGCACCTCCTACGTACCGAACGATCGCTGCTTTCCTACTCTTTTCATCGGCAGTACGACATTTTTGTTTAATCAAACAGGTTCCCCGCCGGCGCGGCCGCGAGACGCCGGTTCACGGCTGCTTCCTGCAGCCCGGACGCTGCCCACCGGATCGTACGGTACATTTGAATGTCAACGTTGAGACTTCTCTCGGCTGCTTCGACTTCTTCACTTCTGCGCGGTACCTGTTCTCGTCTTTTCGTTTCGTTTCTTTTCTTTTCTTCTTCTTTCTTTTCCTCTTTCGTTTTCGACGTCCTCCCACTGGTCTCGCCAGCGGCAGAAGAAGAGACCGCGCACCGAGCTGTTTCGACGCGTACATTCCGTCTTTTGACGTTACCACTGTAGTTTTCACTGTACGATTCTTCCACTTCTCTTCGCTCTGTGTGTGTGTGTGTGTGTGTGTGTGTGTGTTTGTTTGCGATCGGCTGGTACTACCAGAGCGTTTGCTTTTTGCCACGCTTTTTTCCTTTCTCTTTCCCGCACCGTCTCGGCTATTCCCCATCGGCTTCGAACGATACCGCGACGTGTAATTACACTACATTTAGGAGCGCAATCTTCTTGTTCGGATTTTGATTAGCGTCCTCCCGCCCCTCCCCGCCCCTGCCCCCAATTAACGATTACACGGCGCCTTAACACGTTCCGTGATGCTGCGTGGCCGACGGGGTGGGAGCAGTGGACGATAATTGGATGGTAATTCAGAAACGCCTAATCCCGGCACGTCGGCTCGACGTTTTCGTCGCGTGTAATTAATCGATCGGTTGCGTGACCGGTTATCCGGTCGTATTGTCGATGCTTACGGTGGTTACGGTGTACGCGCGTATAACGAGATTATTGTCCCCGCGATCGCCGCGTCTTGATTAACTCGAACGGCGAACGGCGCGGCCAATTTGCACGGGAGGGGGAAAGGAACGAAGAAACGAGTACGTTGTACGATTCCGATCATTCGACGAGTGAAAAAAAAGAAAAGAAAAACCATTCGTCATTGATCGTTTCCTCATTCGTCGACGCACGGCTCGAGCAAAAACAGAAATTGTTAGTCCCGTTTCTCGTCGAGCACTTGCGAATATCATTTTTAATCTTTCAATTATAATCTTGTCGCTCTCTTCTTCTTGCCGGTTTCAACGTTAACACTTAACCATACTACGAAAAATACTCGGCCGGTCACAAAACTTAATTTAAAATTACACGTCCATCGTTGCTTCCTTTGTCCATTTAACTCTACGAAAATCCTTACGTTGTCTGATTGATCAATCTTTAATCTTTCGTTTTCTTATTGCTCCTTTTTTAATTGAAAATTTATCGTCTGACTTGTTTACCGCGATCTGTCAACGTATTTACATCTTTTTACAAATTTCTTTGTTCGGTTACCTTAGTTTCTGCTCTTATCATTCCTATTTAATGTTAAATGTATGATTATCTTGTCATTATTTAAAAGTTACGTTGTGCATTTATTTCCTTTTACAATAAAATCTGTATTTCTTAAGAAAAAAAAAAGAAAATCGGTCATTTAACCGGTCACGATAAGAATGAGTATTGTAAAGTATAGTGTTAAAGCTACGAGCATTACGTTTCTCGTTCCCGTTCAAACAGTTTCATTAACCTTCTCGATGTTGTGTGTCACGCGCCTCGCCTGCCTGCGCACGTTTTTCCCTTTTACATATCGCCTGGTTCGGTCTTGATGATACTTTAATTGTACGTACGTGTTTCGCGCGTGACCGAGGATATACGAACGATCCGAGTAGTCGAAGACGACAAGATTTCCAGAGTCAATTCCCTGTATTAACGAGCGTTCCCGTCGTGATTATCCGGCTCTTTAATGACAATTCGCGGCAGAATCCCGGCGCGTTTTAACGCTGGCCTATTAAACAACGACTGGATTATTGATCGCTTCTTTAATGTCGTATCGCTCATCGACCGCCTCGCCACGCATCGTCGCGTTTTTACGTTACTCCTTAGCGCGGTTCGACCGTGATCGACCAACGGAAATCTATTTCCACGATATCGTTTGATGGCCGCTTAATCATCACGGGCAAGGAAATCGGCCTGATGGATCGCCGATCCCGCGACGATTTATCAACGCGTTACGCTCGCGTCGCGATCAAATGGATCGGCGTCATTTCTTTTACAAATGCGCATTACGTATTCGACGATCGTAGAAGATCGCCGGTTATATTGAATATTCCTGCGCGATCGGTCAACGTTTATTCGCATAATGCTGTTATGGACGAAACGTTTGGAGACTCGACGACTCTGTATACTCGTGTAATATTTGATATCTGTTAACGCGCAGTCCTTCGGCTATTCTCATCCGCGAACTGTCGTTCGAGGCGAAAACGAAGCGAGAATCATCTAGAGTTTGACGTGATTACTGTTTTCGTCCGAATCCAGCGTTTTAATGTAAAGAAACGTACAATTGTACACGATTACGTGCACGCTTGTATACACAATTCGACGTTTATTCAAAAGGTGCTGCAGCTCGTCCGACTCGTTCGATAACACGCGTAGAATCCAATTGACCCACTGAAACTTACTGAACTTTGTATTTATACTTATTTCAAACTATGTAGGTGAAATTTTTATTGTTTTCTACAGAATGATGTACATTTTGTAAGTACAGTGGGACGTTTCAACGTTACAACGTTATCCTCTGGGATAATAATTTCTATTCTGACTTCTATTCTTTGCTTCGCCAGACACACGTCTCCAATTTTACTTGAAATTTCCAAGTCGATCGCGTCGATATCTAGTTGGCATCCATTGTGCGCATGGACATGAATCCACGACTATAAATCAGGATAGATTACATCCATTTCTACAAAAGACTCCTGGCCAATGGCTCGCCTAATTTCATGGGGAATTTACCATTTGCGGATGGACGTAGCTGCTGCTCGCCATTATCGATTATCCGGTCGATCGTCAGTACCAGCTACCATGAGAAGACCGTCTTTGAACGGTCGATCGAATGACTTGCAATCAGATTTGTCCTCCCGTCGAGTCGATCGATGGAAAGACCGAGTTACGATCAATTGCGAAGCGAGAGGATATCGTAGAGACTTCGACGACCAGGAAAAAATTTTCGTCCTCGCGACAGCCAGTCAGAATCAATAAATCGCGTACGCTGTACGTCGTTAACGAACCAATAATCAGTCGCGGGATAATGAAGTTTCGACGGGGCTAAAGCTTCGTAAACGCTGGTAGCTGATCGTTTCGAAGCGTATCGATGGCATTACCTCTCTTTTCTTCCTACTTTTCTCCATCTCTCGTGCATTATGCTTTCGTGCGTGACTTATTTTCCGAAAGGCTCCTGCTTGGCCAATACGAGACACTGAATTCACGCACTTGCGATAATATCATCGAGTTTGATTAAATTACGTTTGATGCACAAGCTTCGCGACGCGACCGTTTCGTTTTGCTTGATTTCCTGCTGTTTGTTTGTTTCTTTTTTTTTAATTGTACGAGACTTGCCTTTATCTCAACAAGTTCTCAATTAACAGAATCCGATGAAATCTTTTTTTAAAATTTTCTTTTTGTAATGAAAACTGTCTTTTCTACTCCATCGCATGCAAAGAGCACCATTGTCTATGCAAATATAGGTTGCAACCATTTACATTCGCGAGGATTCAAAAGTATCAAAGTTTTGCATATTTGTAAAATATTTGTGCGAAGAATTTACATTTGTGCGAATTTTCAGTCTTCTTTTTTTTGAGACGCGATAAAATCTCGACTTGTATCGTAACACTGTCGCCAAATTTCTCCGCTGCGAGACATAAATATCAGCCGTGTTCGAGAAGCTGTAGATGTGATTTCACAGTGAAATATACGTGATCTCTCCATCTTTCGACGCGACTCTTCCAGTTCCTCTCTGCCACCCTTCGAATCCTCGTGGCAGAGGAACAACGATCGAATTAAAAGGTCGATTTCACGGGGCATAAAGTGGCTGGCTGGCAACGAGCTGGCTCGAGCGTGACTGATTTCGAGGCCGAGCTCTCGTATTCTTCTTTTCCACGGATGAATCTGGCATGCCACGAGGTATCGCGCGGTATGAAAGGGTACCCGGGTACACGCCCAGCCGCATCTCACGGGACCAGGGGCCATGGCTATTCATACGTTAGCCGCGCCATAATGTGTTAACCCGTACACGAGCGTCGAGAAACCGGCTACGCGTGTGGGTGAGAAACGCGCGCGCGCGCGCAGGTATTCCGTTCGGTGCTTCCTGCTCGTTCAATCAATGACATCTTTAAGCTGCTAGACGAATGGCGAAACCGCGCGTACGTTCAGCGGGTTGTTGCACCTCGCCTCGAAACTGGATCCTCCTTCTTGCCAGTCAAACTTTGCCTGGCAAATCTTCCGCGATGATGAGCCTCCTTACGGGTTGAGAGCGATAGTAATTAATGTCGTGGAACGTGGAAAGAGAGATAGACGCAGAGAGAGAGAGAGAGAGTGTGTGTGTGTGTGCGTCTTTAGTGCTCGGGATAATTAAGAAGTGACACGTGTTGCACAGGGAATAACGTCAAATGGAAAGTTCGTTTTAAAATGCACGTCGACCATTATTTTTCACTCGTCATAGAATTCAGCTTTTTATGGCGAATTTTATCCTTTTTTCGGTGAACGAACGCAACGTGGAAGTGAGTAATTAAAGAATGAAGGGTCAGTTTCGTTTTCTAAGTGGTTCGAATCTGTGCAAGTTGCAAGACTCTTATTATGCGGAATGGCACCATTACACGGAGTTTTCCCGTTTCTTCAAAGTCTCGATCCTTCGATCGGGATGATCTTGACTCGTCGCAATTAGCGATTCCCTTCGGTCCATCCCCGCACCGACTTTCACCAACACGTCGTTGCTCGCTGATGCGCTGAATCTCGCGCCACGTACACACACGCGCGCGCGCGTGCATCTTTATTGCACGGTGTATTCGCGCTAAGTGTAATATTTCAGCGTGCGAACGGTGCGTATAATCAATGACATCTTTACGAGGAGAGCGACAAGACGGTGAATTCCACTGGAGAGGAGATTTATCGTGGAAAACGACAAAGCGGAAGAAGGGAAATGGGATTTCAAACGTTAAAGTGTAAACATCTCTCTGATCTGATTTATTTAGAGTACTTGCGGTTGCAAGGACGTTGCAAATTCTTCGCAATTTTTGCGCTTAACCGTTGCCAGTGCCATGCAGCGCTATCGCGCTCTTCAGACTTCGCGTCGTAATAGTGCTACAGCGTTTGATCGACAAAAGTTTTTTTTCTTTTTTTTTTTTTTTAATAGAACATCAAAAATTAATTCTACTTATTTTAAATTAAATTTAAATTCAAAATTCGTTATTTAAAGATTATTTCTTTCAAGTGTTGAAAAAAAATATATTGAATATCGAATGAATTATATAATAAAGCAATTATGGATTTATTTATTAGTAGGAAGTGATTTTTCGACCATCCTGTAACGCGTTTGGTTTCGATTATAGCGCCACATCGTCAGTCATATAGAAGCTTCCTCTCTTAATTACCTTCTTTTTAATCAAATCCATATAAACCACGTGCGTAGAAATAGGTAATTTTTACTCGATCTACTTTTATTGCTTGGCATTTTTCGCAGTATCATAATTTTTAAATAGCCACAAAAATGGCACTGTTAAGGTACATTTAATTTGCAACATAATCATGTACATCTCCCCTTTCGTTCCTCGTGTCACACACGATGACGTTCTCGCACACGTCCTCGTATTGTTTCGCAGTCTGTTCCCCTTGTTTCTGCTCTCGTGGGAGATCAAGAGGCGATGATGTCACGAGGCGTGTCCCGTATCGCGAGACGTGTCCAGGATTTTTGATATACCCAGGGTATTTTTCTCCTTTTCTGTCGTTTCCGTCGTCTCGTCCTCGTGGCCCTGTTTAACGTCGACCACCACGAACGCTCCACCCGTCTTGCTTCACCCGCCAGCGAACGTGAACTGCGTTTCACCTGCGACCAGGCTGTCTTCCCTTTTTCTCTCTCTCTCTCTCTCTCTCTCTTTCTCTCCTCCTCTCTCCCTGCCGCCGCGAGAGACACGCCTGCGTCGTCGTACACGCGTTTTCTAAGAATCGCGCGATTAGGGTAGAGAACGATCGACCACGATCCGAGCCTAGCCGCGAATAAATTATTTATTAGGAGCTGGCACGGCGGTGAAAGGTAGAAAGCGCGGTCCATCTCTAGTACCTAGCACGGGGGTGGGGGGATGGCGGCGGGGGAGGGGAGGAGGAATGAAAAAAGAAATGCGTACGACGCGTTGCGCAACGCGGCAGCGTGGAAGGATGAAAGTTGCTGCGTTTGCTACGTGGGATCGATTTTTCGCGAAAAAATCGACGGTCGGTTCGGCGACGTGCAACGACCACCGTAGGAGTTCCACGACCGCCTAATTGAATTCGATGCCGAGTCGAAAAAGGGCCGGTTCGCGGTCGGTTCGCGGTCGGCCGCAGATGTCGCGGTAAAAAGCAAATTAACGTTGGGAAGAGCGAACACGAGGAGGTGAGAAAAAGGGCTGGTTGCCAATGGAAATCGGTGAACTGAATGGAAACTGCGCTCGCAACTGCCTGAACAGACGCTGCTCCCTCCTTTCCGCGAATTAGCGCTTCTCCGTCTCCTCGTGTTGCGCTCTCGCCCGGTGCTTTTATTTCGTCCGTGCCGGTTAACGAGCACATCGCTCGTCCCAAATAAGGAGACGAACGATCGGTGTCATAAACATTCCCGGCGCTCGAATTGAGCCGTCCCGCAGTGGGTTCCGTGTTCGATCGCGATTGACAGTTTCGTAAAAAGGCTCCGTCCTTGTTGTAACGATACAGTGCGAGAGACGTACGAGCCCGGCTTCGGGGAACCGTGCCTCTAATTTGCTCTCCTCTCGTCGAAAACTCGCTCCGGACCTGGCCCGAACGCCGTCTCGTCGAGAATTCGCGAGTAGAATTTCGGTTGGATCGTGGCGTTCTTTTGCAATGTTTCGCCGCACGAACGAGACAATGTTCCCCGGTACGTTGCGTCGGTATTTAGTTTTTCGTACGAGATTCTGGTGGAAGGCATTGTTCGGATTTCTTGCTTTCTTCGCGGTTTAGGAAACGGTTTCATTTGTAATTACAACATTAATCACAAATACACGAAAAGTTTCGGCATTGAGTAAGTGCTATGTATATTATCGTGCGAGAATCGTCGTTGAATTATTTCGAGCTACTCGTTCTCGATAAATTATCATTGCGTCAACACCTCATTTAACGAAACGAACCGAACGGATGAGAAATCGAATCTTTTGTTTGATCGCGCGTTTAACACCTAACCCAAATTTGGGTAATTTGTTCGACGACCACGCGGAATAATTCGCGGATGGTCGGATACAAACGAGGATGGGGACTTTCGTTGTCAATGGACGGTATAAATCGAGGCGGAGACTACGTGTACGTGGTAGGTTCGGCAGACTGAACGTGAAAGGGCCGACGAGGCTGCGAGAGAAGGCGAGGAGGCGAGGAAGGTGGCCACGGCTGCTCGGTAAATAAGGATAATGCCGCGTTCCGAAGGTCCATGCCGTGCACGGTGCGTCGCCGGTTAATTTGGTCAGCCTCGATTAGCCCCGAACGACTTAGCAGCAGCCAGCCAACTGATTTATCCGTTCTCCACCGCCGCCCGTTACCGCTCGTACAACCTTAATGAAGACAGTTGTGCCGTTCAGACACGTAGCCGCAGTTCGAGATCGCCTTTGCTTGCCCGTCGGGCTAAAAAAGAAGCCGAGTTATCCTGCGTTTTGCATAATCCACTCGACGTCGATTTCCAAGCAATCAATAATTGCGCTGTGCTCTTAATGCGCACGTACGTACCGTGTACGCGCCCGATCGAGTGGATAGTTGCCGGGATCGGTCACGTGCAGCGAACCTCCTGACCGGGATGTTTCGTTTCGGATCGAAACTTATTGCGCTCCAGTTCTTCAGAGCGTGTGGCTGCAAATTTCTAGCAAGCTCCTCGTCCCCTTTCATTTGGCAAGGATTTACCTTTTGCAAATTATTTACCGTGATCGGACACAATTTAGATGAGATATTCTTTCGTCTCAAGCATTCTCTTTGAAACTTTCTATTTCTATCGTTTTTGGTTTTTAAGAAATCTGAGAATATTTTGAGGTACTTGCTAAAATCTCTGATTTGATACACGATTGGTCCTTTGAGCGGAATATCTGAAGGAGTGATTACGAAAAATAATTCACTTTGAAGAAATTGAGTGACATACTCGGACACAGACGACCCCGAATTGCGCGCGGAGGATTAAGAGTCGATCGAATAATAATTTTGTCGAGAATTAAGTCCTTCGTTTTCTATACGTAATTGTCACGAAACCATCTTGTCGAACAATTTTCAGCGGATGACAGCGCATCGGGGGAGAAAAAAGAAGAGGAAAAAAGAGCATGGCCTGTGACGTGTTGCAGGCAACAGAGATCGATGGCGCGTCGCTTTCGCGAACAGGCTAATCCACCGTCTCAAAAATTGATCCATAAACACCCTATCTTCGATAATGTCTACATCGGCTGTTAACCTAATCTCGCGGCCGTCGAGCTTGCACGATCGCGGCGAGCCGATCATAATAAAAAGAAACCGTGTATAATATATAATGGGCCTATCTTCGTAATAACTCGTAGTTACTTCGGCCACGGTAGATCTCGCCGATAATTCGAAAGACAGCCATAAGCCGGTTATTGTGCACACGCTCGCCTCCCGATCCCCTAGGAAGGGCAGGACCCCTTCGACTAATTTATTTCCCCGTGCTCGAGCCGAAACTCCTTGCGCTTTTATGGTGGCAACGTTCGATCCTTCGTCGATCTTTCCTCGCGCGCACGATTTTCATCGAGACTAAAAGGCGAAATTGCCGGAGGGGGGAATTCAAGTGTCAAGATTCAGCAGTAACGTTTACGCGAGTATTGAAAATTGGGTGAATTTCAAAGTAAAGCGCGATAAACGTGAAACAGGCCAATCGCTCAATTTTATCTCGTACTTTCAAATTATATGTATGTAGGTATCCCGACTGAGCCCCCAATTTGTAGGCATTTGGTTGAAGGATAGTTGTTTATTTGAGGTTAAATAAAAGAAAATTTGTTGAATGACGATTATAAAGTGACGTTTTACACTATTTTCTTAATTGCTAAACTCGCTGGGCTCGCAACTCTCAACTCGCTGTCTTCTCTCTGACTTCTCGACACTCACCCTCTTCTCTCTGGTTTCTCGACACTCACTGCCCTTTTTCCTCATCTGCACAAAAATTCGTCATTCATACACTCAAACGAATCCATACCCTTAATATCTTAAACGTTAGGCCTGGAAGGCTAGCCATAAACAATCCCAAGTCCCAGGCCTAACTTTCTCTACAGTTTATGGTACACCACTTGGGACATTTGCAATTGTTGGGACCCTTTCCCAGAATTTGCCCGTCCCACATATACAACATCCTAAATATCGCGTTCGCACGTGGAACCAACAATTGGTCGATTTTTATATTTCAATGACCAAACACCGAGTGATTTTTAATTCTCCGAGAGCGAATTAAAAAATCAGACGCGTTGCGTAAGTTTTAATTACCCGTCTAATTGGCGAGCGTGCTGCCGATTCAGGAAGAACGTTCGTTCCTTCGACGCGCGCGGTGTCCAACGCAGCGGCTGACAAATGAAGGAACCCGGTATCAATTTCCTTAGACCAGACGGCTCATTAAAAGTTATCGATCACCGTACCTCGCCGGCGTATTATTATATTTATTAGAGGTCATTATCCATTATTAAATCTTCTTAATTACGTTTAACCGATCTAGCAGCCTTCTCGCTAAACTAAATCGCGCCTATCCTGGCCCTCGTCCTCGCTGAACTCGAATTCCGCTGCATAAATCTTCTCTGCATAAATTACAAGTCGCGGGGACAGCGACCGGTGTAACTCCGGTCGCTGACAATGTATCGATCGCCGGCCATTTTTATCGTGGAACATTTGTAGTAATTAAATTAATTCCGCCGGGAGTCGTTCGGTCGCCGATTGCCCAACGAATGATTGATGAACGTTATATTCTCATTACCAGTCGCTACTGTGGGAACATATGTACGTGTAATATGCGGTATATAAGCTGTTACATATGTTCGTTATATATCTCGAGCGCACCGGGCATCATTAAGAACAGTTTACCCGGTCTTTCATTAGTCATCGCAGATTTAATACGTCGTTTGATTTCGTCCGTGGAACAGCAGGTCTGCCGTCGTCGTTTCCTTTCTTTTTCCTTCTTTTTCCTTCTTTTCTCTTTTTTTTTTCTTTTTGCAAAGAGCGGTTCCACGGGGTATATCGATAGATTTTCCACCCAGGAGACAAATCGCGCGAAACGACACGTGTAGAGAGACCGGACCTGCTCACTGAATTCTCGTTGAAACGTATCGATTTGCAATTTCGTTCTTGCGTACACGTCGCCGTGCACTTTGTCGGACAAAGATCACCGAGGAAGCGAATTACGCAAGGTAAGCTGACTTTGCGTAACTTGAGGATTCGGTTTTAACTTTGTTTGCTTAGTTCAGTCTTTCGAACATTCAGATTCCCAATCTTTTTAACATTCAAGTTCTTAATTCTTTTTATACATACAAAATGGTCAAACGCTGAATTTTCAAATTCTTCTCAACATTAAAACGTTCGGGTTTCGAGTTCTTAAAAATTTTCAAAAACAGAAGCGTACTTCTCTAATTTTTCCCACCCCCGTCACTTGCGCAATTACGCCCGGCAAGCTTGTCAATTTACGTCGTTCGCATGCCGAGTGCCGGTGTCGTAACTTTCCACGCCCGTACATCGGCGTATGATGCTCGCGCGATGATCTCAGTGGTTTTATTATAACCGTCGTCTCCCTGGAACACGTCGAATCGATCGTTCGGTCAGCCGAGTTTCTCAATTAGAAACGGGCGATGTTGCAAAGATAGCGACGTCTGCCGGTGCGTCGTGACCCGCGTGCCACTGTGTCTTCATCGTCGTGGCCAAAACTACGACATGTCTCTGCTAGACCCTCGGCGTCCTCCGTCGTGAATAACAAATACGATACGACGTATCGCGGCTGGAGTTTTCGGAAAACAAGAGCGCCGCGATGGGCGTGTCTCGCGTGACGAGAGTATCTGTTTTTGTGGATCGATTTGCCAGTTGGTTTCGCAAGTTCTTCCTATTCGGAGCACGACTCGTGATTACAAATTGCGTCGTGTTATACGATCGCGAGTTCGAGCTGTTGCCCGCGTCGTCTACGTCGAACATAGTGGAACATAGTGGACGTTTTTAAACTGCTTGCTGAGAAAGTACGGGTCGACGTGTGCAGCTACGTACTATCCGCTGGAACGGATCGAAGCAAAAGCCAGGTAAAGAAAAGAGACGCCGCTTCGTTAATTCGGGCAGTTGATTCGCTTATTTTCCGCGATGCTGCCCCGTTTTAACCTAAAACGCTCCGTCGAATCGACCCGAAGGGCGGAAATTTTAACTTTTCAGCGCGATCCGGTTATTCCGTCGTTCCACGAGTTCCACGGCTGGCGAATAATATCATCTGGCTGTTGAATTATTTGTCACCTTCCGCGGGGAACGCTGGCTCCTTTATTTATTTAAGCATCCTTCGTTTCGGTCTTGGAGTATTCTTAGTTTACTCCGTCCCGTGGATTGTAACGTTGAATATATTCATTCGACCGATATTCCTGAAATCTCTGCCTCTCTGCACGAGATCGTCGTTTTCCCCGTTTTGGAGCACGAAGTTTGGAAACGCTAGAAACCAACGAGCAGTGAATCGAGCACCTAGCTAAACGCGACAGCGTTTCGTTTCGTTTTCTCGTGGCATTGTCCACCATTTGTTAACCGTGCAACGGTTATACCACTTGATCCAGTTGTCAACCGGGTTACGTTATTAGCCGAGTTTCGTGTGGCACGACGCGATACCGTTCGTTCGAGGCTGTGCGGATAAGACGGAGGCGGCGGTTACCCTCGGTTTTCATTGTCGATAACCATGCACTCGAGCATTCCCACGTCTCATCAAGACGTTGCCTGGAAACAATCGAGCTCTCCCGAAGGTGTGTAAATCTGATCTTTCGTCCCACTGTTTTACGAATCCGATACACCGGGCCAACGATCCTCCGCGCGAGCATTCGTAGAATACAAAATGGCTCTTTCTCGCGGTCTTTCACGGAAACAGGTCTTGCGTCGAAGGGTTCGACGGAGACGATGTCAAGTCGATTGTCGTTTCTCGTTAAAGATGGAAGAATCGCAGCAGCGTTAGTTGGGTATCTGAACAATCGATTTCTCTACTTGTTGCGTGAATTTAAAATTGAGATTTTGGAGAAAGAGTTTTGGAGTAGAAGATTAATTGGACGCTTTTAGCTGCAAGGGCTCGTTTTCGCAGGACCGTTTTCGAATAATGGGACAGAAAGGAAAAAATTTGATTCCTGTTGGAAAAAATAATTTAGAGAAGCCGTCACTTTGAGAAATTACTTTGTATTTCTCCGCACGCGGCGTTTCTTTGTCCTTCACACTTTGGACACACTCTCGATACTACTACTTCTTCTGTTTTCCCTGATCTCTGATACACACACTATTCGCACAACACACATACATACCAACCTTGGTTGTTCCGCTCGTCGACATTCGTAATGTAACAACCTAACAATTTCAAATCGACACTGATACAATTCGACCAATTTTCCGAGGTTCGCGAAAGAAGTCGAGGATTATAAAAGAAACACAACTGTGAATCCTTTGAACTCCCTTTTAATTCTGAATATCCGTCGTGATGTTAATCCGCGGCAATAAGAATGGCAATCAGCGGCTGGCGGTGAAAAATTGAAACGACAGGTTCGCGTCGAATGTCGTTCTCGCGTGCGCCGCTACCATAAATCTTCGCAAACGGAGGGAAACTACGCGGGTAATTAAGCGCGACAAGCGAACGCCGACGATGATCTTATAATTGCTCGGATTATAAAAAACGTAACGAAGACGGATCGACGACTCGATATTCCTTTGAAAATCTTTCCCCTTTGATCGTCACGCTCGTCGTCCAACGACTTGATTTCTCATGCGTCACTTCTGATACGTCTCGAGATCGAAGTTATCCGCGAGACACGCGTACACGTTTGAATGTTTGGGCCAGGTACTAGCGCCTCAATGCGCGAAAGTGATTTCGGCTTCGATCGACCGGTCGTTCGGACAATCGAAGACGATCTCGAGGAAGCGTCTGAATAGCATCGGTGGTACGGACAGCGGGCAGGCTCTCGGGTCATTCGAATCTCGTGGGAACTGGTCGTGATTAGTCCACGTCAATAGCAATGCTAGTTATGCTAATTGCGCGAAAGCACTTGAGCCTGCTACCAGCGTCGAGAGCTGTCCGTTAGATAAGCTAGGTACGAAGGTAGTAGTAGTACCTTTGCCTATCGATTTATCGGGCTCACTCCCTCGGATAGGTCTTCCGATCGGCCGCTCTCGATCATTGATAGCCTCGATCGTCGGCCGCGTGAATTTCGTTTCCGACTACGGAAGCTGCCTCGGCCACCAACGTTTCCTTTTCAGCGTTTTGAACTTCGCCTCGGAGATCTTTCTCGCGTTTCTGTTTTTAATTGGCGAGAGAGACTGACGCGTTTAAACGTCGTAACTATGGCCGAATTGCGTTTCGAAATATCAGATCGGGACGCGCGCGACGACGATACGATCTCTCGTTCCGCGATCATGCGTTGCACGTATGAAACGGTGCGTTTCGCTGCGTTTCGCCGTCAAGGTGGAAGCGTATTTTGCGAAATTGATCGATCGCCGTAATTGACGTGTCATGCTAACGAGCACGTACGTTTTTGTTTCAGGCGGCGGGACCGCCGGTGCAGCTGGAACCAGTGGACCTGTCCGTGAAAACTCCCGTGGTGTTGCAGGTGCCTCGGTACAGTCCAGCGGCTATAATTACCGCCGCGGCTAGAAGAATCCCTTCACCTTCGACGACGCCTACGCCACCGCCGCTCTCCATATCTACCGGTGAGTCGGCGAATTTTAACCACGGTGTGCGTGCATGTTGATCGAGCTTTTTTTCGTTTCCTCCCCCCCCCCAAAAAAAAAGATAAAGAAGAAAAAACAACCCAACGACGAGAACGAAAGAGAGTATCAGTATCGATAAATTGTCGAACGCTTAAGTTCAATAGCTGTCGGGTCGTTTAAAATACCCGATACGTCATTAACATAGTTCTCGAATGCCGGGGCTCGATAAGCGTAGTCGACTCCTGGCATAATTCGCGACGCGGTACGGGGCGTTCGAGCGCCGCGCGTTTAAAATTCCAGCACTCACGACACCGTACAATTGCACATTATGAACCGAAGGCGAACGAAAGCACCACACTATCGACTATCGCTTGTGCGTGCACTGGCGCACGATCTTTCCACACACATACACACACGTACAGCACGTATAGCACAGCCGTGTACGTGGTATATCGCGAAACACACTCGTGGCTGGCGAGTGGCTGGTCTCTCGCTTATGGATAAAACCGCCGGAGATCCCCGGCGATTGCGTTTGCTTTATGGGTTAATTAGGTTCGATTTTTTCTGCATGCCACTGGCGGACGAGCCCACCGATCCCGCCGTACGGCCCATTCTATGGAAAACCTTTATTTGCTTTATTCGCCAGCCGCGTTTCACGCACGAGCCAAGGCTATCTGAACGATGGCTCGCGTCCTTGCAAATGCCACCGATTGACCAAGGCTCGATCGCTATTAGGACGCGTGTCTTTGAATCGTTCTCTCTGTAGCTGTGTGCCAACTCTGTGTACGTAAAGTCTCGAAATGGGATTAGAAAAGGAAGGAGGGAGGATTAGGGAAGGAAGTGTTCGTCTTATCAGGATTTCGTAGGTGTTTCTTGGTATGAAATTTTTTTTAAACAGTCATACGTTTAGACCTGATTGATTGTAGGTACGCAAGTGAAACGGATCGCAGATATTGAAAAAGCATTCGGATGTTTTTCACAAATTTAATTCAATTAAGTTAAAATTTAATCTAAACCTCGAGCAGAAAGAAGCACACGTGATTATTTCGAAGAACGTGAAATTCTATTCTTTCACTTTACGCGGGTCGATGTAAAAAAAAAAAAAAAAGAAAAAAAAAAGATGTTACCGAAATGATCTTAAGAGACCTTAATGGCCACAGTTTCGCAGTTGGTAAAAAGCCGCCACGTTTGTTCGCGCGAGACGAAACATTTGAAATCACGAAATCGGTCGAGGACAAGGGACACGCCCCCTTTTTATTGGTATCACCGATTACGGGAGAGCAAAAAGAAGGCGAGCAAAAAGAAAGGGAAGAAGAAGAGACAGCGCGCTACGCTGGAACCCGCTTCTGGCTAGCATTTGAACCCGCATTCACTTCCATTTCTGGATTAATGACCACGCACACCTGCGCAGAGGTCGCAACCCATAGTCCTTGCCCCGGGGCATCGTTGTCCTATAGTCCCATAGTCCACCGTGGTCGCTCGAAAAAACACCGGGAGAATACTTTTCCTTGCTCCGTGAGAGATTCCGTTCGCTAGCTGCCAATTGGCAATTTGTCCGAACCGAGACACGAGTGTTTGTGTAACGCTCAAACGGGCTAGCACGTGTCCACTCTCCTTCGGGATGGACTTGTTGAAAATTATAATCAGGTTTGCAAGATTGATATTTCGAGATAGGGAAACGCGGAAGAAAAATTCAGGAAGGATCGGTAAATTTTATTCGGAGTATTTCTACAGTCGTTCAATGAAATATCTTTTAATCAGGTTCTCCTACGTTTTATTCTTAACACCAGAACTACCAAAGCTGCCAAAATGATCAATTCATAATTTTTGCTGGTAGTAGAACAATGTATTTAATGTAAGATTTAAATAATTTCTCGTAAAATATATAAATAATAAAAGCTTGCATACTCTCCATTCTTCATGAGATTTTATGCTCCGATCCTCGGTAGTTCTAGCGTTAATATTTAGCGTAAAATTTTTTCGACTGAAATTTCACACATAACAGTTGTATCTAATTAACGAACGTATATATGCTCTAATGAATTCAATAACGCGTTCAAACACTTCTCGCGATCGTTATGAATTTCGCGGTGACGCGGGGAAAGAGACGATTAATCACCTGCCAATAATAAAATAAAATTGATAATTGACATTTAGTTTCGATAATGTCGAACAAAATACGAAGCAAAAAATCTTGGCTCTTCTTCCGCGACCCAAGCAGAGGCATTCGGATGAGTCGTTAGGAGGACAACCCCCCCTAAGTTCCCCATAAGTTATAATACAGGCAGATATCGAGCATCCGAGGTCCGAATCGAGTCTCGAGCCTCCCCTTTCCAAGACCGACTCTCGAGGCCGTGTGTAACGGCTCGCGTCCGTTTCCTCGCGCGTCCATAAATCGCCGGTTGCTGGCTATCGGAAAATTCCGATCGTGCGTGGATACCATATACGCGCGCGGAGCTGGCCGACCTGTTGTGGCACGAACTGTTGTGCACGCTCGGTGTTGTGCGCGGCTCGATTTCTGCGTTCGGGATATCCGAAGGTCTGTTGACGCAACCAGCGAGCAAAAAGCGCCTTGAGAAACCGCCGGGTTCATCCTCGTCGGTGATCGAACGATCGTTTTGACAGCTTGATCGACCAAGCCATTCGCGGTTTCACGGCCGAAATGCAACGGTGATTCACGTCGATCAAAATCTCGGCTGGCGTATCGTGCTGCTCGATCGTTTCATTTGCAATTCTCGTCGAACGATAAATTTGCGTGGTTAATTAACTGAAATTGTTCAATGATCAATTTATATTGTCAAATTCGGTTTTTTCTTAAATATTAGATTATATTTTTAATACTAGAGTTTTTAATACTAGTGTTGAGGAAAATTTCGAAGATTCGTTTGACACTTTTCTGCAGTTCTTTGAAATTTACGTCCTTCGCGCTCCATAGGCGCTGCTACAGCGACAGGTATATATCATTAACTACCATCAGTTGCCTAATGTTCAGTTTGAGACTTTACGGAGTGTTAATTATGCGATTTCAAAGTTTGTGATCGTTACAACAAAAGTCAAATATCGTCAACAACACACATTCCACGAGAGACGTTGACAGGGCTGATCAATACGCATCTACTCGAGAAAAAGTATCAAGCGGTGGTGAAAATCGTTCTTTTGGGGCATGGAGATCAATTCCTGCATCATGTACAAAACTGTATTAAAAAATTTTAACGAACTGTTGCTTGGCTACAGTGTCGCTTTGTTCTTCGTATTATAACAAATACAGAAACTGGCTTGGTATTATACAAATACATTCACTGGCTTGGTACGCGAGAACATTGAAAAGTCGACGTATCGTGTTTCATTAAGTCGTTCAAGAGTTAACGTCGTTCGTTATTCCGCGTACGTCGATGATTAATACAAACTCGAGGCACTATAATTCGTGTATTCGTCACGCCGTGAGTCCAGATCTCTCTCGAGAGTTTCTTTTTTTTTTTCGGTCATAATGAACCACGTGGCGATCGTCGCGAATTTCGAAACACCGGAACGGATCCTGTCAAGAGAGCCTGTCACTTCACCTCGTGAAATAACATTGCGCAATGCCTGCTGGAGCGCACGGGTACCGTCTCTGATAGAAAAAAAAAAAATTGGCAACTAAACAGCTCCGCGCTCAACAATATGCATCGCGATAAATCACCGCGGTATATTCTTTCGTGAAAGGAAAAAGGCAAAATTCGTACATTGAGACACGTGTGGTTCTGTGCGGCTCTGTGGAACTTGAGGATCCTACGGCCAAATCGCCAAGCGCAAAAACGAGCAATTAAGGACGACGGGCAAGCGAAATACCGAAAGCGGGCATTTACGGGTGTTTCTTTTCAGCGTTTCGTCGGCCCGAGCCATTAACGCGAGGCCGAGGGGACTTTCTAGCGCGTTTAGGCCGGCACGATCTCGTAAAAGTTGACGAGCACATTAGCGTGGCACCGTCGCGGTTCGCGGCTTTCATCGTTTCTCAGCTCCTCCACTCGTCTCCCCCCCTTTTTTTTTCTTTTTCTTTTCTTCGAAACGTCGCGCGTTATAAAGGAAACTTGTCACGCGTCACCGCGTCGACGACGAACGTCCCACGGGTCTGAAAAAAAAGTGACGTCAGGCTGCTGTTTGCGTACGCGAGAGTATCGCGCGGCGTGCAGCGATTCGGTAAAAGGGCCCCTCCCCCCTCGGCGTGCGAAAGTGATTCGCCGCCCCCGCGGTGATACGCCGCGCATATAGATAACGGCCGAGTGAAATTAGAAATTTGCCGAAGGTCGTTGCCTCGTTTGCATTCCGCGGCGATCGGAAATTAAAATGGGCCTCGGCCGCCGCGTCGTGGCGGTCGACCAAAGCCCGCCGGCTCCGACGTTTCTCATTGTTTTTGCCGTGCGTGCGAGTTTGCTGTGTTTGTCAAAATTGCAATAGAGTTTCTCGGAGAGTCAATGGTTTGTACCGCGAGCGTTGATACAGTCGAGTTGGAGGTGAAACGAGTCGAAACGAAAGTTTCGTTCTCGAGAAAATTAAAATCCCACGTTCGAATCAAGTACACTCGAGTTTTGGCTAATTTCGCGAACGTGACAGGAAAGCATAATTGACAGATGGTTATTTCCACGAAGCTGAAGAACGTGGAATAAAATTTTGTTTCAAAATGCCTCGTTTTCGAGGAAAACCAGCTGGAAAAAGGCAATTTTCAACGAAACACGTTCAAAGTCTATTTTCTTGAAAATGATTTGAACGAACAAATTTCAGGCAGAGTCGCCTATTCTATTGTACCAGCTGTAACACTGTTTGTATAATAGAAGTTTGTTCGGTTTTTCCACAGAAAATAGAGTCAATAAATATAATAATTCAGTGGATCCCTTTGGATGTTGTCAACGTTTTGTAATTTATACCATGGAATTGTAACTTTTATTATAAAAGAGTTATAATTCCAATATTTTTCATCCATCTGATGGATTTCATAACCTTTTTGGTCGCTGAAGGATGAATCGAAATTTTATCGCAACGCGTCTCCACATTCTCCGAGAAAAGAACACGAAGGAAAAAAAGTATCGCTCCGAAAAAGAGTCGCGTTTCTAGATCGTTAGACATTGAGACTCTGTTCGAGACTCTATTCGACATCCGGGACGAAAATTTCCATTTGAATGCAAATAAGAATAATCCCTCCCTTTTCCAAAGTTACCTCGTCGTCTCGCGAAACTTGCTTCTTCGACGTTAGTGGACGTTCGTATTAACCTCGCGGCACAGCCACGCGTTAAATTAGCTTCACGTGCAGCGACGCCGCCGGAGGTGATCCGCGATTCCGTGGCAATTAATATTATTAGCGTAATTGCGAGGCGTAGCCGCGGGGGGATAGACACCTTTATTGTCTCACTGTTTCAGCGGCATAATTAAAGAAAGTTCCGCCCGTCGACTTTTCGTTGGAAATTATCACAGATAAGCGTGGCCGCTCGGTTAGAAACTTCGAAGAAGTTTCTTCTATCCGG
Organism: Tetragonisca angustula; assembly: GCA_036937485.2. Lineage (NCBI taxonomy): Eukaryota > Metazoa > Arthropoda > Insecta > Hymenoptera > Apidae > Tetragonisca > Tetragonisca angustula. Next base: position 28,220 of record JAWNGG020000230.1, read on the forward strand.
AGAAAGTCACGGACGGATTCGTGATGCACGAGCTTTTCGTACTCTTTTTCGTTCCTCTCGATCCGTCCTGTATTTATCAGCGGTTTTTAACAGAAAGGAGATGACGGATAGCGTTCCGTTTCGTTGGGAGTCGGTTCGAGCCGACGCTCCCAGAGTTTGATTGTCTTTGATTAATTACTCGTGCTGTTTTCTCGGCCGGCGGAAGCCGACGGGTAGCAATCTAGATAATGCGTAACCGTATTAACGGTTCAGCGTAATCTTCTTATATTTAAAGAGGAAACGCCTGGAATCAACCACGCCAGGTATAATTCTTAGATTATCGCCACCTGACGACTCGATTTCTTTCTTTTTTTTTTCTATACCACCATTCTCGCGTAATTTTCTACAAGTATCCGGATGAGATGGCATTTTCCCATCGAAAACGTCATTTCCCTTGCCTCGTAGTCTGTGATTATTTTTTAATTTTCTTGCTTGTGACTTTATATATTTGTATGTGTCTACTTTTACAAATATTTTTAAATATCGATTAAGTAGGTCGTTACTCCCTGACTCATTCTATTTACGTGGATATTTTTGTGATTTCATTTCCAAGTATGAATTAGAAATTAAAGGATAGTTGTAAGATCGTTTGACGCGGTTTGTCTTAATACTATAACGGAATACTTATAATACCTCTTAGTTGGTAAGTAATCGCGATTGGAAAAGAAACAGAACAATATTTATTCTCTTTGGTAAGTTGATAGCTGCAAAATTTCACGTGGAATCGCTCGATGCAGAGATAAGGAATTCCTGAGGAAAAAAGCGATCTCGAAGCAGCTCGATAAGACGAGAGAAAAATCGGCACGGTGAGGAAGGGAGCAAATTTACATTCCACGTAAAAATCCCGTCACGAACTTCTCCCGTTTGCGAATGCAAAATTTCACGTATCGCGTGTTACACTCGCGTACGAAATAATATCATCGGTCGAGCAGCATCCCAGTCGCCAGTCTCCCGATGCATGTACATCGGGTGGCAGGTTAAGCCGATAACGGAATCACGACGACATTTGCAACGTACGAGAAGTTAAACAAAAAGGAGAGGAGAGCACGTGCAGGGTGTACAGTAGCAGCGTGACACTCGGTGTGTTGCTCCGGCAAATAGCTGCGGCTTGTTATCATAGCTCTTCCTTATCGCGAACGGCGCGGTCGCCCGGTGGCATGTCCCGACTATCGAGATAAATCCTTGGCGAATAGTAAAACGATAATCGGCGACTGAGTATACACACACACACACACACACGTATATATATATATATATATATATATATATATAAATAGCCGATTGGATGATAAAGTTACGCGTTACGGGCACGCCGCCCGGATTTGTAGACGTCACGGATAATCAGTTTGTCTGACAACGCGCGGTCTTTAAAGTGCCGCGATTTGTCATCATCAACCGGCCTGGTGGTGATGCTGGTAACCGAATTAGAAGCCCCGCGAAATAAATTTCAAACGAGAGTTTCCTTCGCGCGCCTCGAAGGTGTAGCTTAATGCCCGGGCATTTCTCATCGTATGCAAATCGTCGTGAGGATTCTTTTTTTCCCCCCTTTTTCTTCGTTTTCGGCGGAGAGGGGCGTGAGGGGTGGAGAAGAAGGGAAAGGAAATTTGCAAACGTCTGCGGATCGTTCGGTTACACAACGCGGTACGTGCTAATGAAATTAGAAACGAGGAGTAATGAATTTAGAGAACGCTCTCTCGGCAAAAGCGTTTTCAAGCTTTCGTTGAACGTGATGAAATATCCTCCGGGTGAAACGTAACGTATCGTTATCTCGTGCGCGATGAAATATTTCAATTCGAGTTTTCTTCTCGAGAGGGGTGGGCGGAGGGAAGGGGGACGGAACGTTGAAACCATTAATTCCCTCGCGGCGTAAGACCTATTAGTCTTCATCCGAGATAATCTGCGAACGCTATACTGCGCCGCTAATGTCACGGCTATAAACACTTTCAAAAAATGTGCAAAGTGAAACAGGGAAATGAGACGCGGAGCTCCGTTTTCTATTCGTTTGCCAATCTTGTCTGTCCTTTTTTTTCTCTCCAGGCTGAGAATTTCTTTCAGACGCGACGCAACCGCGAAAATGCGTCGTTTCGGTAGTGTCGCAAATCGATTTTATTAGCCGCAATTAAAGCGACGTTTATGGGCTCTTATCAGAGACGCGGAGCACACTGCGCTGGCATGTTTCGTCGATCGAGATAAGTGCTCGCGCTGAATGGCAATGCGATCATCGAAAGAGAGTGAGAAAGGGAAAGAGAGTGGCGATCCTCGTCGAGCAGAGGAGAGAGAGAGAGAGAGAGAGAGAGAGAGAGAGAGAGAAAGGGAGGATCGCCGGTAAGACGAGTAGCAATAGGCGGTGGTCATATCGCGCTTGGAGCATTTCACGATAGGATCTTGGATTCTTCACGAGGGTAGACGCGTAGACGCGAGTGCACACAGCAGCCCGTCGATTCACTGTTCCACGAACACACACACACACACACACACACACACACACACACACACACACACACACACACACATTGATTATCGCCGCTCTTTCTCTCTTTTCGTCCCCCTTTCTTTTTCCATCGTCTGCTTTCCATCGGCAGTTAGAATCGGATCTAAACGATCGTGCAGTGTACAGAATCGGCCAGACCTCTTGCGCCTCGACACTGTCAGCAGATAAGTCGGATAAAGGCCTCCCTCACTTCTTCCTCCTTCAACGTTACTTTGCCCCTTGTTCTCCGCGTTAATAGTTCACCGCGTCGTGGCTGTTCGATCTTCGCCTCTTATTTGACTCGCTGTTAATTAACGTGACGTACGTAAAGTGATTTCTTGAAATTGCTGGTGACGTAGCGATGCGAAACGTCTGCGCGGTAATCTGACGGACGAACTTCATTTAATGAAATTTATGGTTTAAGTCGAACGTGGCGAGATGAAAGATCGTCCGGCGATTATCGTTTTATTGAAATAACGTTCAAACTTGGTCGCTGTTTTGTATCGAGAATCATTTTAGCGGCAAATAGCTGGCGCCGTTACCGAACCAGACACCTGTTGTCTTCTTTCCTCGATGCCGATAGCATCAAGTTTGCCTTGACTTACCTTCAAACGAAGCCTGCATTTTTTTCTTTTCCGATCGAACGCAAGATACACACCGTGCATCGTGCATCTTGCGTCGGACGATTAATTACGCTTGTGTTCCTACCTTCCCACTCGATCACCAGCCGTGTCGCGTAAATACAAATATTTCACGAGGTATTGCACACGAGAAACTGTCGGTCAAATTATTTTCATTCGCTGGAACGAAAACAATTCGATCGAAACGAAACGATTTCTACGACGACGCGAATCTCGTTAGCCGAGCGTTGCGAGAGAGAAACGGAAGGAAATTCGAGAAAAGGAGGGAATTTATCTTTGTCTAACCAAAGGCTGGGAAGCGCGAAAGCTCGACGACGACGATCTCAAGAACGGGGCGGGAAGGTGGATCTTTCCGTGGAAAGAAGAGAAGCTTCTTAGCGAGGGCAGAGAGTGAGGCGAATGTTTAAGTCGTTTTACGCTTTTACATAACGCCAGCGTTCCGTTGCGCCACGTTTTCGTCCTCGTCACGGTGTAAAACGGTCGGTACCGTTTCTTCCTCGTGTCCGACCTCTTCCCTCCGCCTCCTCCTTTACCACCTCCTATCCCTTGCCTTTGCCAACTCTTTTCGAGTGCCTAAACCCGCTTTGCTTGTGCAAGCGGCACGCTGATGGAAACGCGTCTCGCTAACAACAGCGAATCTTCACGACTTTCTACTTCGTGAACTTCGTTCCTTCCCTCATGCCCGTTCTTTCGTCTCTCTCTCTCTCTCTCTCCTTTTTTTACCCCTTTTTTCGTTGTTGTTCCACGCGAAGTTATTATCCCCGGGCTGACTGAAAGGCGGAGAAGTGCAATGTACACAATGTACCTGTACGACTTCGCAGATTCTAATTTTCTGGTGGACGGGCGATCGGCCAAGTGTCCGAACTTGAAGATCCACGGACAGGAAGACAGGATGCTTCGTCGCTTTTCAAGCTTTCTCGCTCGAAAGGCTCAACCCTTTTGTACTCGTGGATCGAGTATCTTACGACGCTGTCAGCGAAATATCCCGCAGCGCAGATAAGGTTACACGCTTTTGCGAATGAAACGAGTCTTTTCGCACGTTTTCTTTGGGAGGGGGACTGTGACATTTGGGCAACTATACATAGCAATAAATCTCCGCACTTGTCATCTACGTTTGTTTGAAAAAGGTCGTTGTTTCTTTCGAATTCGGGTTTCTAGGTTTCCACGTTGCAAAAAATCATTGCGAAACGTATCGTTCGCCTTTTCACCGAGATACAGTGCAAAGATACGACACGAACGACGAGGTTGAGATATATAGAAAAGAAAAGAGAGAGAAAAAAAGAAACAATCATTTTATTTAACAATTATACAACGCGAGGAGGCTACGTCAACATCCGTTGATCTCATTCCCATGGTTCGTTGCCGGTAATTACGACGACCGCTTTCAAAAAATCCAGGCCCGGTTCGATAAAGACACGCTTCGGATCAGCGAAGAATAGAATACGATTAATGTTTCTTTGAAACGGCGGACCGTTCACCTTCCCATCGAGCGTTCCAGCCGTCGAGAGCGTGAACGTCGAAAGCTGCTGAGCAAACGGTAGCGACACACTTTCAAATGAATTACGTATAATCAGTCGGTCGGAAGTTGGGTCTTAAATTGGCCAGCGGTGGGACAGAGAGGTTAACAGGGACGGCGTAGGATCGTCGAAATTTTTGACGTGCCTCCGGGCACGTCTAGAAAGGCAGCTTCACGACTTCTCTCGATTGATTAGCAGAGAGGAATCGAAAGGTGCACGTTCGTGCCGCTGTTGCCTACGCCTGCGCGAACGGACCACGAAAAGAGAAGGAGGATGAACCGAAAATTATCTGGAGAGAGCCCGTCTATCCCATCGGGATGGAACAACCGGGAATCATTCGTCATCTGTTTCTTTTCATCTGCCGGCACAATAGCACCGGCGGTTCCCTTGACATTATGTCCTCTCGTATCGCGTACTGTGTTAGAGAAGCGATAGATCGGCTGACATTTCAAACACCAGTCGAATACCAGTCACCAAGATCTTTGCTGGTCTTTCGAGATCAGATCAGGTGTACGTCGTTTTTTTATTCGCGCTTCGTGAGAGACCTTGCATCCTCGTTCTTTTTTTTTTTTTTTTTTTTTTTTTTTTTTTTCATTGGAATTAATAATTGCAGCTTTTGCTCTGTCTCTTTTCAACTCCCTCTCTCTTTCCAACACGTTCACATCTATTCGTAAGACGTGTAATCCACGTCGGTTTTCTCGCAACTGAATTATCCCTTTAACCAAAAAAGCACGATCTTTACGTTTAAATGTGCGATCGAAGAAAAAAAACGATCGATCGCGTTCAAATCTACGTGCGTCGCTTTCAAAGTTCCACGACGAGCTAACCTCGTCTTTCGCGCTGAAAAGCATTTTTTGTGATGACGAGTTGACACGTCGTACGCAGTTTTACACCAATTTCCCGAAGCTTCGTCAGCTCGGTCGTGCAAACTGATGGAATTAGGTTTTGGTGGAAAACACGCGTGTCCAGTGAACAGTGAGAAAAATATATATTTGTTTAGAGACTTTATGTGGAACGTCCTTTACAAGCTGTTCGGTCCAAAGAAGAATTACGAGTGACCACGTGGAGTGGCATAGCAACAGGAAAGACACCCCGATAGCACCGCCACAGCGAAACAACAGAAAAAAATCGGACACAGTTAAAATTAAGTGGCGACATCCCTGAGCTTGTTTCTAAAGGTCAGCAATCGTTGACCACCAACACAAACGAAGAATGAAAAGTTGACCAACGACGCTGGTGCAGGAAATGGCGTTCGATGTGTCCAATACCTTATCCCGAGTCCGTCAGGCTCGCACGGTATGATCGATACCCGACGTCGTGCACGCACGTTACTGGTAATTAAGCACGTATACTAATCGGCCGCTTTAAGGTATGTACAATCCGTCTAAGTGGGGTGTTCCTCTCCGACATGGCGGGGGCGTGAGAAGTGCCTTAGCCCTGTGACCTTCGTGACCTGCAGGGTACCCCGGTACTACTCCTCCGTAGGTACTCTCGACGTAGCCACTCTCGTGCACCGCGAGAAGAGGGGAGCGAGGAAGAGAGAGAGAGAGAGAGAGAGAGAGACGAGCGGTCAGACTCTACGCGCGATCTTCCCCGCGTTCGAACCGTAGCTCGTAGTCCCGATCAAATTTTGACACGTTCGACGTTTCGCTCGATCTTCGACCTCCCTCCGAGGTTCGAGAGTCAACCGGTAATGGTTCGCCCATTCGTGGGAACGGTTTATTGATTCACTTTGTTTCGCGCTAGCTGGCCAGACGTCCCGATTCACTGACTGACTGACTACAGGCGAAAATTGATCGACGGTAACTTCTGAAAGGGTGGGTGGGGACGGGGGGGGAGGGAGGAGAACGTCTCTCCACCTTGAGACGTCGAAGAGAGTGGTTTCGATCCGATTCGAAATTAAGTGTCAGACCGTCCGTGCGCGGGATTTTCAACGCACGACTCGAGAAGATTGACGCAGTGTCACGATCGTCAAGGTACGGCTGCTTTATCTTTGCGACGTTTGGCTTCACATAAATTAGAGAGATGTATATTAAAGTCGAAGTGAGTGTGTAAAACAAGTGTGTGTGTGAAGTTGAAAAAACGTGCGATAAAACTCGCGGAATCGTTAGAATCTAGAGGCGCGCCACTCGTCCCGGTGACGAGGGTCGCATCCGAGACGCACGATCTTCTTCAAAAGCTCGGAACGCCACTCGTTTTACCCTTCCGACAGTCGTTACTCGTTAATTACACCAGCCTACGATCCGAATACGTGTCTTCCCCTTGGTAGTTGGCCTCGCAGGATAGTCGAAACGGACACGGACAATCAGAGGACGTTTCCCTGCTGCCTCCTCGCCTCGGACGTCGCCGTTTTCCCTCCGTTTCTCATCCGAGAGATGCGCGGATCCTCTCCTCGCATCTTTCATCCGTCTCTCCCGTTGGTCCGGCCACGGACTTTCCGGACTTTCAGGCTCGACCTCTCGGGCCCTCTCTCGCGAGATGCGGTAGGAGAGTTAACCTTTCAGGAATGACTATTTCATGGCCACTTCCTGGGTTCAACGCTCCTGCGATTTCTATGCAGCTAGGGTAAAGGTATACACACGAATGCAAACACACGGGTAGCGAAAGAGAGAGAGAGAGAGAGAGAGAGAAAGAGGGAGAGGGAGAGACAGACGTGGAAAGGCGAAGAGGGCTCTGAACACGGTCTCGCGCGAGTCCGTGTATATACATACGTGCACGCGCAAACCCTGGACCCTTGACGGTTCAGGAGAATCGTTCCGTTGTGGACGGGTGGATAGTCTTGTGTTCTGCGTGTACGCTGTGTGTAGAGAGTATCGCGGTGTAACCGGGCATCAGGGAGGGGGCCCAGGATCCAAGGGATCTAACGCATTCAGGCCTGTGTGCCCTTGCATAATATTAGACCTTATGCAACCTGCCCTTCCCACACTTATCACTGCCTTTCTCCTTCTTCTCCTCCTCCTCCTCCTCTTCTTCTTCCTCTTCTTCTTCTGCTTCGTCTCGCTCGAAGATTCTCTAGCGTTCCACAGCTAAAAGAGAGAAAGAGAGAGAGAGAGAGAGAGAGAGAGAGAGAGTGGTGTTGGCGGATGAATCCCCACTCTGGAACGAGAGGGCCCGTAAGGCCCTGGACGGTGCCCTTGGCGTTGCGCTAGGCCCGAGGGTGGGGTGGCAGCGAAGAGGAAGCGAGACTCGAGACTGGCTCTTTAGCCAGTTTACGGGAACAAGGCCCAAGAAAGAACGAGACGGCGTTCGAGTTCGCAGACGCGAAACTACTCGAGAGGGATACGTGGTACGTTCGAGGAGGAAAGGAAGAGGGACGGAAGAGGAGGAGGAGAGGGACAGATGGAAGGAAGAAGCGCGCATCGAGTCGTCTGCGGTGCTCGTGGGACCGCGGATCCAGGGTGGTGGACGGGGTTGGGGGGTTGGTGGAGGGAGCTCTTGGTTCGACTAAGTCAGCGGGGGTCAGAACGGAGATGCTCCGCGGTCGTGTCGGGCGGGGCTGCCCGCTCACGACTTGAACTATCGCACGCCCCCACTAGCACCAGCATCCACCTTCCAGCCTCGGCCTCGGACCGTTTTCTCGTCTGGACGCTACGTCCCGGCCGTCTACCTACTCCGTTGCCGGCGCTTAATTCGATAAATAATGCTGCCGGCTCAAGGTTAGCCGCGCTAGATCCTTGTCAATTTGTATCGCGCGCGGCCGCGCCGCGCCGCGCCAACCCGCTCCTCTTTCCGTTCCTCGCTCGCGCTCGAGCGTTACTTTCAGCGTTGGCCGGCACTCTGCCCGTTCTTCTCTCGATCGTTGCGGCGGGACAACAATCAGATCAGGAATTTCCGTGAGTTTACGTTCGGTCGGTAACCCAGGCTGGTTTTCGCTGCGTGACTTTGTTTTCCCGCCGATTCTTCCAAGCTTTTCTTTTCTAAACAGACGATTCGTCATTTTCGTCAATGTCCAAGGTAGAGGTGCCTGTGCCTGCATTTGCACGATGAGTGTCAACGATCTTGAATGAAACGTATCCATCGAGTCCGCCTTTTAGTACTCTCTCGAATTATACGTAGAACGCGGAAAGGACGAAAGCCGCGCGATTCTCCACACGGTCGATAGCCGACCTCTCTGGCGAATCTTTAACGCGCACCTCCGCAGTTAACCGGCGTGAAGCGTCGCAGATGAAACGCATTCTAATTCAATCATACGCGCGCGCGCGCGAGAGAGAGAGAGCGAGAGAGAGAGTGAGAGGGCCTTTTCCACGACCGTTAGACCTCTCCCGACTACGATCGCGGCCACGATGTCGGACAAGCGTGTGAGATCATAATCGAGGCGCAGCGTGACCGACGCCGGGGCGTTAAACCGGCGTGTAATGACGTTGCGTATGCGGTCGCGTCGATTCACGACCGGGGTGAGAACCGCGTCGACACGTTGCATTATCGTGGCGACGAGGGATAGAAGGGAAGGACCTCGCCGCGAAAGGATGATCGACGCGTACATTCGCCGGATACGTCGAAAGGAAGAAAGGAGGCAGCGAGGTGCTCCTCACGGATGGCTGGCCGCGCGCGCCGTATCGTAAATTGCCTATCGTAATAAACGTATTATCGCGGCGCATTGCCGCGTAGGACGTGGCAGACAGGCTAAACGGGCCCGTTTTGTATTCGCTGGCACCTGCTCGCGCGGCGGCCTGCGCATTAAGCCGGCTAAAGCCGCGGAAAATTGGCGACCAGTGCTCTTCCAGCCTGCCTTCCTCCCCTTCTCTCTCTCTCTCTCTCTCTCTCTCTCTCTCTCTCTCTTTCGCTCTTTCGTTCTCTTCGGGGCAGCGACGACCGACGCGTGCTGGCTCGTCGGTCTGTCACGGCCTTGAAAAATGAACGCGCGAGGTGAGAAAGATCGGCGGCTGTTTCCGAAAGTGTAATTTACCGAGGGACGGTAATGATGCACCGCTGTCACGTGCGATACACGTTTCTCCGTGCCGTGTTGCGTTATTATTTACAAGAATGCACGCATACCGTGCATACGTGTAACGTACGCGGCCGAGTGCTGCGCTACGTTTCGCGGTTTTATCGTAATTAGCGGGGGTGTTTGTTTCAGCCGCGGGCCGACCGCCCAGCCGCTAATTTTCGTATCGACGTTTCATCTCTCGTCGAATGCCTCGCGGTGAATTACGCTCCGTTTCCGATCGACCGAGTTTCAATTTCGGCATTAATTTACGGGACAATGAGAACAGCTCGCGTACTTCAGCAGATCGAAGTCGCAAATATTCTTGGCAGGTGCCCGTGTATTCTTCCTGCATTCGCGTGATCGACTCGATCCAACGTTTCGTCGTTGTCGAGACGAATCGAGCGACGCGCATGATTGAAGAATTATTCGAGGTTGTCTCGTACGTACTAAATGAAAATTCATGCAACTCGGTCGAGGTAACCCATGCTCCATTTACTGGGTTCCCTCCCATACTGGGATGTCTGGTAACGAAGAATTAGCCAAGAGATTAAACAAGTTGCTTTTTCTGATTTGTCTTCATTCTTTAAATCAAGGGCCAATTGTCGCTTGACAAATTTTTTAACAAATCAAGGCCTGCGTAAGGGTGACAAAGAAACTACTTTGGCCAATTCTAAAACTTAACTTCTTGGTCCAGGCATAAAAACAGTGAATTGTATATAATCTGGCAGTCCAAGGTATCAAACTTGTCGAAAACTTCAACAAACACAAATTATCTTTGTCCATAAAAATCGATGTAATAATTGCTATCCAGATATCTATTAATGTCCACACTTTCCTCAAAGATTATAACCTTAACGTATAAAGTATATATTCTTATATCCTCTGTTATTTTAGCCGATTCTACAAACGTAGCTATGAGGTTTTCCAAAGTTTAAATTACAAAAGAGAAAAGGGAACATCGATTCGATGAAAAGAGACAAAAGTGGTGGAGGTAGCATTTCTCGCCACACGTAATTACCGTAGGCTGATCGATGCGGGCACGTTCAACTTTGACCATTTTTCACCGCCAGTACAAAAAAAAAAAAAAAAAAAAAAAAGGAAGAAAAGAAAAAAGACGCTTCTTTCGAATGGGAGCATTAATCATTTTTTTATCAGGCGCGTTTCGGACACGCGCGGATCGAGCACGCGAGGCCCGTAATTATTTTCCGCGTAGGGGGAAACTGGTGCATCTCGATGCAGCCACGAGAGATTCCCGTGGCCCCGGAGGCAACGACGCTTGACCCAGTAGCTAGTCGACGGCAAGCGGAGAGCCCGCAAGTGGATAACTGCCATGGAGATCGCTCAAACCCTAGCGAGTCTATGAGTATGTGTATGTGTGTGTGTGTGCGCACGCGTGCTCGCCCAGGTTGGAGAGCAGAACCTCTGCTCGACCTCTCCTCTTCGGCACCGATCCTTCTTCGTTTCGACCTCTTCTACATCTGCTATCATTACGGCTGGTGTAGGCTCGGTCCAGGCTCGTGTAGGAATGCCCTCTCTCGGTATCCCTCGGCTCGCTCGTTCGTTCCTTCGTTCGCGTATCGACGTTGCACCTGAATCGTGCACACCTGTGTGTTTCACCGCCGAGATTAGTCGTCGATTCCAGCTCGATCGAGTACGATTTCCAGAGGTCGCGCACTTCATCTGCGCGATCCCATTCGACAGAATGTTCGGAATGCTTCCGGCGCGGCGAGATCGGCGATCGAGATATAAACGTGGCGAGATACGTAGCGTGAGAAGAGCCGACTTTGTATTTCCGTGCTTCGATCCGCAACGGGTTCTCGCGCGGCGATTCTTCACCGAGCAGATTTTCCAACCAAAGTTCTTTCTATCGCTAAACACGTGCCAAACCTTCCGCTAACCTGTAAGTACGTTTCTCCAAGCCATCTTCCACTGTGAATTAACGTACAATTGATTAATAACTCTTCCTCCTTTTGCAAGACAACATTGCGATAATAAATCCATAAATAGATGCTCGGATGTCTCCGTCTGTTAAAAAGAAAGAAAAAAAAAATCTGTTCGTCGCTGGAAATCCTAGTCGCTCGAACGGAGAATCGACGGAGTATCTACGAGCACGTAGAGTCGATCATTAACTCATTTCGACATCTGCACGAAACCCGTGACACGGCTGATGATTTGCAATTCACCGGCTGCACGATGATTCTCACGTGAGCGAGAGGGCGCGCGGCTGACGTGGTCCGGCATCGCATATGCTGATCGCGTCGCGTAATGTTAATCATCGGCCGATCGTTAATTTATATTGTGCCTGTGCAGCCTCGCGCACGAAGCTGAAGCATCCAGAGAAAGAAAGTACCGCGTCGTACCGCCAAGATCTTATCCGTCGTGTGTCCCTGCAGGCGCGCGTCCATAATTTCCATCGGTGGCAGTCGCGTATTATGCGGGGAATAAATGTCGGCGCGTAGAAATCTGGCAAGCGACCGACTGCCGTTGCCCTCCGTGACGAAACGAGGAGAAATGGGCAAACGGGAGAAGAAAAAGCGTTACCGAGCGCTGTGTCATGATTTTAGATAATTAGATGGTGATTTGGACGATAATTCTTCGCCTTGTTTTGGCAATCCGGAAATAAAAGCGCCACGAATCTTTTTGAAACATTCTGGAACGATTGGTCAGGGACATATGATTGGCTGCGACAGTCGAAACAGTCTCCTGGTAGTCTCCATCGTTGATAATCAAAGTACAGTTTTTATATTTTATATTATATTTATATTTAATATTTTATGTTATGTTATATTTTATATCGTTAATAATCGAGAAGAATTTCACACAGTCAAGAAAATTTTACACGTAGAGTTTTACATCGTTGATAAAAGACAGGACAAGATTGCACGGTTCACTGCAATAAAAATTATACAGGTTCACTGTATAAAAATCATACACACAATATAGTGTTACACAATTGAACACTGAGCAAGTCAAACTCCATCACGAGTCCGAACAAAGACAATAGAGGGGGTGAAAAAAAAAAGAAGAAAAACAGAACGAAAGACGAGCGCAAATAGGGGCAGCGTGAAATAGTCGATCGTAAATCAATCGGCGAGGAATTGAACGAAAGACGCGTGAAACAAAAAGATCGATTAGCGAACGGCCCGAGAGATCGCACGAAATATGAACAGTGACGGACCGCGAGCGTTTTGTATTTTCTTCTCCACGTCGTTGTATTTTCGTGCAAGCTCTGTCGTAATTATTGCCAACTTGTGTCCACTGTTTCTCGAAGCAATTGTCCATTTATTTGCATACAGAGTGACGTTTTTATAAACGTTTTTTGATAGTTTTCATTGGTCGTTGGTTAAGGAAACTAAGAGTTGAGACTACTGGTAAATTTCGTTCGCAGACCAAGAGAAAGCGAACGTTTTGAGCAAAAATTTTTACCATCACGTGACCGATACCCGATACCTGATACAACAAACGATTGACGAATCAGAAATTTCAGACGCGTTTACGAAAGATCGACGTACCTGTCGATCGGTCGTTAAACTTGTCACAGGTCTGATTGTCCTACGGACAAGAGGAGGATCAAACGAAAATCGAGAATGGCCAAAGGGTGACCACTCTCGAATTGATTTGCGCGATACATCGATATCAGACACGCTCTGAGAGCGTTATCAACATAAATCTCAATCAGCCGCGGTCTCGATCGACTCACCGGCACCGGAATCACGGTGCTCCCTTAACGACACGTCGGGATTTATATTTATCACGCTTAGAACGTGCGATCGGTGTCGATGCCGCGTTAACAAAACCAACGGAGCGCGTTGGTCATTACCATAAATCAGCGAGACCGACCGGGAAGCGTAAAAATCCGGCGTAAATAATAAATTGGCTTGGTTAAAGTGGCCGTCAGTTCTCGCCATCTTGGCGATACGTCTCGTTCATCTCGCGTTTAACGCGCGCGCGAAACGAGTATTAAATTAGCAACGCTTGGCGACGAGATTCGTTGAATTAAAAAAGCCGCGAAAATAAATAAACAAATAAATAAATTTCGCGCAAACCGCCGACGTTCGTACGAGTATCGCGCGTAAGTCGTGGTAGGAAAAGCAAACATCCGAGGTAATCAAACTTGTCATGAAACTTCATTCGTTTCTAACGCTGCGCGTTAGTCCATTTCTCACTTGCTTTCTCGTTGGTCCTCGCGGTAGCCGAAAGAATTGCTCAGGACGATATGCAAGTATCAGTGTAAATAAAAATATAATTAACGTAATTATAAATTAATTAATTGTGTAAACATTAAGTGTATAAACATTTTCTTGGATATTTGGTCGTACACGTCGGTGAAAATGGTAATTAATGCGGCACTTTGAAAAACGTGAGTGAAAAGGATAATTAAAAAAGGAGAGAGATTGTGTTTTTGAGAACGAGCTTAAAGGGAGACGATGCCGTTCTAAATTGAATATTAATAGAAAGCCATAAATCGGTAAATTTGCATTGCCGTAAAACGCGAATAAATTTTGCGAACGACAATTCGAAGCGACCTGCTTAGACACAGAAACTGAAGGAAATTTGTCGAAAATTTTAAACGGCCTCGTTATCGCATCATCGTTATCGCAGCCTTTACGATCCGCGTTTGGGTCGCGAGCATTAATGGAAATATACTCGCCGCTTAAAAGGAAATCCATATAGCATTGCCGTAAATTCTACGCGCATGACATTACGCTCTGTTCGAATGCCTCGTTTCACTTAGGTAAACGCGTTTCGTACGCGATTATTAAATTGGGAGACGGCGAGGTGAACGTGTACGGGAGAATATTAAACGAGCTGCTTAAGTTTTTATCGTGTCTCCCGTAAAAGTACCACCGTTGAACGTCGTGAGAGTAGATTTTTGCGAGGAACGTGAGCGGGGAATGTCAGTTCGTATCGGACTGGCGATATTATCCACCGAGTCGTTCGCGGAAATGGAAATGTCTTTCTCGGAGCTGGTAGTAGGTAAATACCCCTTTGGAATAAAATCATCGTAACAATGATGGTAACAATGGTGTACGTAATAACCATCGATCAACCGTTCGTTCGTCGTAGACACGCAGATTCGTCGAATTTCTTGCGAACGCCTGGCACCGCGTAATTTACAAAGTAGCCCTATTTCGCGCAATCATCATTCACGGCGGTCGATTTCCTCGTCTCGTCTCACGACCCTCTCCGTCGAGCGTGCCGCGCGCGGCTTCTGGCGCGTTTCCAGACGGGCAGAAACGTCACTTTTCTCTCGGAGCGGCCATTATCCCCCGGTTCGACGTCGGCGACCTAATCATTTTCCCATGCATCATTTAACAGCGGCGTGCATTCGCAACGGTAGATCGATCTCGCCTAATGGAGTCCACTCCCTCCCTCCCCCGTCGCCGCTCGTGATTACGAATTCTCTTTAAAAGATCGATATCCGCTCCGCTCCGATTGTCGCGATTGCAGCCGTGTTTTAATTGCGCGCGGGCAGGTGGCTTGTCTTGTCCGCAAAAATCGGCGGACCGTGTCACTTTCGCGAGAGATCGCTCGGCCGAACGGAAGGATTCCCTTAAAATCGTATCGCGGCTGTTCGACGAACCGCGAAGCAAAACGCCGCCGAGGTGAAAGAGACACGGACTCGATTATCGTCGACTTAATCGCTTGAGGCTCTTTCCATCTGGGACGACGACGCTTTCGTTGCAATTACCTTTACAAGATTACTGTGGTCACGGTGAATGCCTGTTTCGGTGGCGGTAAATTGTTCATTGAGAAACTCTGTTTATTCGAACGAAAACGTCAGCCACTGTCTCGTCGATTGAACTCACTTTTCCAAAAGCGAGATATCGAGCGTGATACGAACGATACCTATTCCCCGGCAGGAGTTCGTCGCTAACTACAGCCTAATCGACAAGCACGTTTTCACCGTTTCACCTTGTCGGACGTGTCGGGGTGGGGAGGCGAAAGCAACCCTTTCGCGACGTTTTCTCCGTGCGGCGGCTGCGGTGGAAGGTTTAACGAGGCACGTAGGCCTGATGGAACAGGGTGTTCAACGGAGCGGAGAGCGAAATATAATATGTGATTTACGAGCGCCTTCCGCGTATTGACTGGATCGTTCCTCGGGTGGGCTCTGGTGGAACACGAACGGCTGGAGGAGTGGGAGGGGCAAGGGCAGGGAAAGAAGAGGGCCAGCAGCAGGGTCAAGTCTCCCCCGCGCCACCGGTTTTGCATATTCGCCACTGCGCCTAGCCCGGTGGCGGATATACATCATGCATCCGCGGCGGCGCGCTTCGTGGTGCAAGTGCAACGGTGTCTGCACACAAACGGGAGGCCCGTATCCCGGCGGGAGAGATAGAGATAGATAGATAGATAGATAGATAGAGAGAGAGAGAGAGAGAGAGAGAGAGAGAGAGAGAGAGAGGCGCACGGACAGCTGAAAAGGCCGCGGCCGGTGTCCGTTTCGTGTGGGTGGGTGGATGCACGTACACACGGCCGATCGGCTCGCCGGCGATCTCGCGGACGCTCGTTTCTTATATTCGTTGTCTTGTCCCCCGCCGCCGGTTCCGTACCGAAGAAGAAGAAGACACTCACGATCCGGCGATAGCTCAAGCGAATTTGCATCCGTGGAATCCGTGGCGTGGGCCGTGCGCCCGCTGTCCTCCCCCAAGTCCTCCCTGGTTGTCGTGCCGCTTGCGAGCCAACCCTTCGATGGCCTCGCCGGTTGTACGGACGGGGGAGGCCTCTTTTCCACCGGCCACGGAATCGACACGAATTCTACGTGGCTTCGCGAACACCGCGAGGCATCCGGGATACACGCCAACTATTCGAGCTTCCCGAGCCACGATCCTCTTCTGCATTCGCGGACACGGCCGAGAGGAGAGGAAAGGTTGCTCTTCCCGTTTCTACGCGGATTCGGGCTTTTCTGATACGACGAGAATTGGAAAATGGGGAAGAGATTGGCGTGGACGAGGCAGAGGCGATTGGCAACTTTTGACGGTACTGTTGCTGGAGATCAAAGTGGATAGTTATTTTGTTACATTCTGATGAAGTGATTTTCCGTAATTGTTGACGCAAATCACGCGGAAATCGAGTAGAAAGAAAGACAATACCATCTGTGCATCGTTTTAGGTATACGTAATTTTTTTCCCAATATATTTATCAATTACGTTACTCTGCGAATATCAAGAGAAATTCGTACTTTTATCAACACTGATTAGAAAATTCTTCGTACCCGCTGGACATCGCATCAACTCTGATACAACAGAGATACAGAAAGAAAAAAAATTCGTCGTCCACCGACGATTTACCAATCGTGCGACGCGCGGCGTTGTTCCAGCGGGGGACGCGATCAGAAATTCAGATACGGGATCGGAGCGATTCGAGGAACGGGAAACGGTGAAAATGCAGGAGGTTCGGCGGTGGGAAGTCGATACGCCAGCTGATAACAAGGATGTGACGAGGAAAACACGCGAGAACGTCGGTAAAATGGCAACGGAACGGCATTCTACTCTTATCTCTAGGCGAAGTTTCCCTCAAACTTGTCTCGTGAATGGCCGTGCTAGACGGACATCTTCCTCGACGACATTAGCATTATTCAGACACGGAGGATTCCAGCGTCACGGAGGGTATATATCCTTCGATCTATCGCGGCATGAAGCAAGCGAGCAAGCGAGCGAGCGAGCTGGACGGCTCGACCGAACCGGAACTAGCCTCGCGAATCGCCGCTGCATTCAATTGCATCAAAGTTAATGCCACGTCTCCGGACGCGGCGTAACCGCTTCTACGACGCGTTTACAAATGGAACACCTTATAAAGCGGCGCATTATCGTTGCGTGCGATCTTATCGCCGGCGATGATCCGAGGTCGTTTGGGGAAGTCGCGAGCGCGCGCGCGTGGAGAAATGGGAAACACGCGTTTCACCGATCCACCGAACGATGCGTCCACGTCAAACTTCAGATGGATATCTGTCTGCCGGAGTTGCGAAACCCCGTCTGGCAGGAAATCGTGTTATCGTATGGATTTACATTCTGCGCAGGGCAGCAAGAGAGGATGCTTTTCCTGTTTTCTTCTTGTGAAAGTCCGTTTCGTACGTTCGTCGAGTGTCTAAAGGCTGCTTGATCAGCGATTAGCTCTGTTTCGCGTGGAATCTTCTGAATCGCTAGACTGTAAATTTTCTGGCGAGAGACATTCGATGAATGTCGACTTGTCACAGTTTCTCTGCTTCTCTTAGATTATTCTCCAGAAAATTATTCGTCACAATAACAATCTCGTCCAACAACCACTGCTCGTAATCGGTCTGTTACATTTTAACATCAACGATTTCAAACGTTTTTTTTTTTACAAACCCGAAAGCAGACTCGTCATAATTTCTTTATTTCTTTATTTATATTCGAGAAAGTATTTGTCCAACAACCGCTACTCGTAATTCGTCAACGATACATCGACGATTTCAAACTTCTTTTCCAATTGCAAAACCTGAAAGTAGTCGACTTGTTGTCGTGATTTCTCCAATTCTCTGTTTATATTCGAAAAACTATTTGCTCAGCAACCACCACTCGTAATCTGTCTGTTACATTTCAAACGTCTTTTTTTACAAAATCGAAAGCAGACTCGTCATAATTTCTTTATTTCTTTATTTGTATTCGAGAAAGTATTTGTCCAACAACCGCTACTCGGAATTCGCCAACGATACATCGACGATTTCAAACTTCTTTTCCAATTGCAAAAACTGAAAGTAGTCGACTTGTCGTGATTTCTCCAATTCTCTGTTTATATTCGAAAAACTGTTTGTCCAACAACCACTACTCGTAATCTGTTACATTTCTCAAAGGAACACGAACGATTTCAAACTTGTTCTCCAATTGTGTAAAATCCACGGTACAAACGCCAATATAAAATTCGCGCAAGTTTTTCCGCGAAAGTACCCTCCGGCAGGGTAATGTCGACTCGTTGTTCGACACGGGCAGCGGCGCACGCCCAGTAAGGTACTACTAAAACGAAACGCTTGTATTCGGGTGAGAATAGCACGGACTTCCTGTTACGTCTCGTATCTTATCGGCCGGTGATCGCAGATATGGTGCGCCTTCTCGACTGCTCGAGAAGGTTACAGAACTAATAGACCACCTTCTTCGTGCGCGATCCTCGTGGCGTGGCCAAGTATCACGGCCTCTTAACGCCTCCTGTGGCCATCTACATACGGCCACGATCCTCAGTTTCCCATAGATGTTCCCTCCTACCACTCTGCGGCTAGGATCACGGACCCCTCGTTACTAGCTGGTTGTGTATCCTTCCTATTCCACCTTATCGCCTCGCAGCCCGACGATTAACGCTACATCGTGGTCTGCTATGGGAATCTGGCCAGGCCCGATCCACACTTTCAGACGTTGACCAAAGAAATTGTCCGTCCAGGTATCGTCGATCTTTTGACACGCGACGCCACGTGCTTTTGTTAAAAATTCCGCTGCTCGGAAATTCCACTTTGGTGACACGTACCGCGATACTCGTGCAGTAGTTGGCGTCTGAAATTATTCGAACGTTTACTACGCAGATAGTGGATGAAGGGAATTTTTGGAAAATGGTATTACAATTGACAAGAGAGCAATCGGTATAGTGAAAAATATAATATGATATTCAATAGATTATCGACGAAATTGTCACGCGATTGTCACGATCATATTGGTCGATACCAATTTGAAAATACGCAAGTTACATACGTTAGTTACGTTAATGGTTACAATGACATACGTACGACGTGTGTGCGCATGTGCAAGTTACACAACGACTGTTTAAATATTCTTCTACTCTCCGTATGAAATATATATGTACATACTTTACCTCTGTTAATTTTTAAATTCATTTCAAACTTCACCGATATACATACATTGCTAACCAAACGTCAAATGCGTACACATTGCTACGTACATATATATTATATAATATACGCGCGTAATATACTCGCGACAATGACTTCTCGTGGGTCACCGTACGCTAGGTGCATACGAGATACGCTAGAGTACACGCAGACGCTCTGCGAGGGAAGGACGAGGGAAATCGATAATCGCGTCAAGTCGGCGAGTCACAGGCGAGATTGTATGTTTGAACTAAGCGCGATTAGCGCCGTTTGAGGAGCAGAGATACGAAACGGCCGGCTAATTCTTGCAAATTAATCGCTTCCTCTTCCGTCGAGTGCAGCTGCGGTGCCACTCGCGACACAATGCGCCAAGGGAATCGCTAGCCGATACTTAAGATGCGCGTCGCTAATAGCAAATCGAAATAATGACTCGCGGATAATCTCTATCTGTACCGTGACGGATTAGCAATCACGTCATTACGAGCATCTCGTGACCATCGCGGCGATGTACGTACTCTCTTTGTGAAGTGCGTGCACTTCTCACCGACAACCGAGGACGACACCACCTCGGGTATGAGCTCATTTCACGATCGACTAACTTTACAGAATCTCTGTAACTTTCGGTGGCAGCGTTTCTTCGTTCGATTAATTTTCGCGAAAGAATCCTCTCGAACACGTCGGCAGCGTGAATTAATTAAAAATAATTCCGCTGATTGAAGAACATTGCTCAGACGTCGAATGTAATTTTGTTGATGGTATGAATTTTCGATATTGCTCTTGTCATTCGGATTGAAGAAACGGCATAGATATTCCTTCCCTGTATCGATCGACACTTGCTAGAATTTCCCTCGTTGCACACCTTGTGTAATTTTAATTCACCGTGTTCCCTTTCTCGTATTTTAAATAACAATTTTTAAACGTAACGAGTTGAAGAAGAATTATGGAACAGACCCAATTTCGACTAAGTATAAATACTAATAAGCAGAAGTTATTGTTTAACGTAATGCAATAAGCAAAATGATAAAATGTAATTTTACCGAGAATCTAAAAAAGAAAGAAAAGGGGAAAGAATTAGCTCGATCTGATTTTTTCTCATTGAGAACGACCAACGATCTGAACCTAAACCTAACATAAAGTCAGGAGTTGAATGAACAAACAAAATTCGTAAGCTACAGCAGAACGAAAACAATGACGGAGAATTTTCTCGTTCGTCGCCCACCCATTGCACCTCGCCATTAAATCACGCCGGTATAATATTCACGGGGTACTCGATATTAATCGCGAAGGAACTCACGAGTCATCCCGGTTGCGAAGCCACGGACGGTGCACGCATTATAGAGGCGATTGCTCTGACCCGCGAGGCAAGTCCCTCGAATTAGCGCGAACCTTCTCCTTGCCCCTCTCTCTCTTTCTCTCTCTCTCTCTCTTTTCCCTCTCTCTTATAGGGATCATTACGCTTTATCACGTCGTGGATCATGTGATTTATAAGTTCACCCGGCGGTGTAACAATTCCGCTCCCGTTGTTATTGAGCAATCGTGACTAATGAACTAGTCAGGATGCGACGATCAAGTGGTAGGATGCGGCGTCATTAGGCCTAAAAGTTCGTCTTCGAACGTGGATGAAAAAGATATCGCTTTCGCCCGAACGTGCGACCTGTTATCACTTAATTGACATTAATACATTCCACTTCGTGTATTTTCGAACACGGGATGTCTAGGATCGTTTGAACACTTCCTGAAGAAGTGGAAGTTGAGAGAAGAAATTGACTTGTCGGGGGAAAGCGATTACATCACTTCAGTGGGAGGCTTTAATTCTCGGTAGAGTCGTGGACACAAAAGAGAAAGATATTTTTTCTACATTCGGTTAATTTACATCGATACATTCTGTCTCCTGCATGGAACTACATAACAATAGAGACGCGTTGCTCAAGACAGAGATCCGCCTGAAAAATCTGGAGGAATGTGTAAGTAAGTGGGAGTTTAGGCAAGAAATCGACTGACTGTTTTCGCGCGCGGTGTATTACGCGTTACGAGACGCTGGCAGAGGAACGGACAGATTTATCGACCGGCACACTTCGAGACAGACTCTAATTTTCAGCGGTGAAGGATCAGGCGAGGACGGGAAAAAGCTGTGGATACGTCGTTGCCGGTCGGACGTATGTTTCGCCAGCGAGTAATTTATTACGGAGCGTAAAAGCGGAAACGTGGAAAGTAGAAATTACGCATACAACATACGGGGAAGAAGGTGGCATCTTGGCCGGTTAGATCGGCGTGTGACGTGATTCGTTGGAAAGTACTTTCGTCAGACTTGTAATTTAGCGTTTAACAGAGAAAAACACGAATCAACGAATTATCGAAGTTTCTTTTTTCATGAATTAATTGATATTTTAATTGTGCGTGAAATGTAAAACGCGCGAAGTACGATTTAACCTTACCGCAACTAGAATTTTATTCGTCACGGTTAATTATTATTTAATTACAGTTAATTACAGCGTGTGGACAGGCTGTTTCGAATGCACGTGACATTTTAGAAGATTGGGAAATCAATTAAATTCAATTTGTTCTCCCATCGATGATGTCAACCTACGGGACTAGCACGAAGTTTTACTAGAAGAAAATATCTTTTTAATTGCAAACACTCTGAACAACGTTCTGAAACGTTGTAATTCATGAATAAAATTTCGAGTACCGCAGCAGCACTCGAGAAGTATTGAAAAGTTTATTGTCACGCGTTGAGAAGGATCCGATAATCCCTTTCTAGGAAAAATTTAGTCAACTCTGGTAAAAGTTGAAACGCGATTACGGGGAAAATTACAGCGTTACGTGTTCGAATCCACTTATCTAAAATTGATATCTTATTCGGTGGATTTACCGCGAAAGTTCGAGTTCTAGCAGCGTAGGGGGGGGGGGAGAGGAGAAGGGGGCGGGGAGAGAAACAAATTTTATGACACGTGAACGCGGTGGTAGCCCGTGCATCGGATCCTACGGGATCGCGTGCAGCAGCGACGAATCATCGGTCATTGGTCGCGTGATAATTCGCATCGACCACCTGTGAAGAAGTTTCCACGATCGATCGTTGAAAAATTTGCTGTTCTAACGGTGGCCTTTCCAGGTGACTGTAGGGCCGTTGCCCTCCGCCGGTGAAAAGGAAGAAAGGTCAGCGGCGGCAGAGAAACGAGAAGCAAACGCTCCAAGGGAAAAACTCGCGTACTGTTCGCGCCACTGGACAAAATTTTATTGTCACGCGTTTAATCGGCCAATCGATCCTCGTCGAATTACGCGAGCTACCGGTGATTGAATTAACGACGGAAGGAAGTTTTGTTATTTCGCGTTAACTTTTTGAAGAGGTTCGTTCATCGTTCAACTTTTCCTCCAATTTAATTGAATTTATCAATGGAAAAAGACTGCTTTGTGAAATATAAAAAATACATCGTGCTGATGTATTTTCGTGCTTGAAATACATCCGAATTGGATGAAACAGGACAAGGTAATGAAGAATGAAACATCTTAATCAGCAATAAAGATTTCGCCAACGATCGTTTTGCAGTGTTGGCTAGAAATAAAAAAGTTCTGCTAATAGAGTCTGAGAAGGATGTCGCTATGGAATTAGAACAGTGTAATCGAACTGATAAACTTCTTCAGAAAGACAACTTTGCTGGCAATCCTAGGCTCCTCCAAGAATACCCATTGATGACTATTCGCAACTGAAGCGTAATCGCGAGACCGTTTTAGTAACAAACATATTTAGTAACCTATCCATCGAGATCATTTTTGCTCGGGCGATTTTTTCCCGATCGATGCGAATCAGGAAGCGCAAACGAAAAGTTGCGGTAGGCGAGGGAGAGAAAAAAAGAGAGGCGGAGAATCGGGCGGGCAGTATGGCTTCGAGTGGAGGCCGTTGCCCTCGGCGGGAGAAAACGCAAAAAGATGTATGTATCGGGCGGCGATAGCGAAGACGGGGGACAAAGAGACACGGGCGGGAAAAGGGGCATAGAATCCCGAAGCTAGAAAGCAGGCTCTAGCTGCACGCACCTGAGGAAGAGGCGACGGCCGACAGAAAAAGACAGAGACCGTAGGAGACCCCTTTCGACCCCTGCCGAAGACCCCACGGTGAACCCCGCCCGAGGCGAAGGGTCACTCACCTATTCCCTTCTCTCTCTCTCTCTCTCTCTCTCTCTCTCTTTCTCTGTCGATGCGAAGGCCTTTTACCACGGCACAACAGGCTAATTACGCCTGATTACGTACCCGTTTTCAGCTACGTAGTACTACACGTCTCTCGACCGCGTGGCTTTGTGCGCGTCAGTACGCTCACAAGGTATCACGTGGGCCTTCGTTTCTCTCTCTCTCTCTCTCTCTCTGTTTCCAGTCGTTCGAAAAGAAGAAAAAGAAGAAGAAGAAGAAGGAGACTAGCCCGGCGATAGTCAGCCTTCGTCAGCTCTGTCCGTGGAATTGACACTTTTACCCGGGCGAAAACGCGGTGCCTTGTCATTAGGAGAAGACGGCGCGTGCGTGGCGTGTCGTGTGCGGTGGCAGAAACCGGCGTGGGGCCACGGTGCCGAGCACAGCTAGAGCTGTCGGTGGGACGCGTACGAGATCGATAACGAGGGGAGGGCAGGAGAAAGCGGCGCGCCGATGGGAGGAGGCGCACTGTAAATCGTTTCGTCGATGCGCGGACGAGGTTGAGGAAGGTAACGTTTCCCCCAGGTGCGCTGGGAAAGGTTCCGAAGCGGTTCCCGCAGGGGTCAAGACTGGTATGACTGGTCGCTCGTGTAACGAAGTACCGGTGTCACTGGCCATTTTTCACCGGGCTTATCGAATTATTGATAGGACGCTCTTTCTACCGTGGAGACGATGCTCTATCGAGCCACCGGGGCTCCCTTGTACCTTCTTCTAATGGAATTTCTAATTTAGAGGATGCCTCGTTTGGCGGTAGTTTATTGGCGACGGGGGATTTTTCGTCGCTGTGACTTGAGATAGCGGCGAGGCTATTCAGCTTCATCGACACGATGTGGCGATAAAGCGTGTCCTTTTGATACGTAATTAAAGGATCTCTCCCCGATAAAGAATTATTATCGTGTCGCAAGGCAAGAAATATCGAAGATTTCTCGTGTTTTTGAAACAGAAATCTTGACCGGATCTCGAACAAACGAGTTATACGAGTCTGTTATGGTTTCATTCGAACATCGACGTTGACGGATCTTTTGAAACTCGGACTCGAAGCGCGAGGTGAAAAGTATGAAAACACAACGCAAAAAACGACTGGATCCGGTCTAACGAGCACCAATGAATTAAGTTATCGAACCAGTCCCCCCCGCCGATCGATCGAATATTCAAACACGACAGAATATATATATATATATATATATATATATATATATCTGGCACACAGGCAATGGGTTATCGAAACGGAATACTTAGGCTTCACCGTACGATTTTCTGCTGTATATACGATAGCATCTAAACCGGTGGTTTCTCTCCCCTGGGTTTTCGTGGTCCGTGGTTCTCTGATCGGGCATCGTGACCACTGGCCACTGGCTCGAGATTACACCGTTGTAGATCACCTTTATTTGCATCTGCACGACGTGCTCGGTTGCATCTGCGGCCGGCTACCCGGCTTCGTTGCCTAATAATTATCGTCCACGTGAACGGTGTTCGCGCACGTACATCGTTCGCGAATGAAGACGTTTCGCCGGTGCGACGTAAATTTCCAGGATAAACTCGGCCAATCGAAGTATCGCGCCGGTGCGCCGCGATGTATACGCGACCGCCGACTTGCGGACGAAGCGTGTCAAGTAGCTCCCATTTAGAGGTTGCGAACTTTTCCTTTCACGAGCGCCGAGCGATTATGATTTGCATGAACGTCTCGGCCTCGCCGACTGCTGGTTCCCAATGGCAGTCTGATCCTTCTGTCAGTCGGTGGCCGATGTTGTGTCTTCCGTTGGATTTTAAGTCTTCATTACCGGGCGTGATGCCTCGCTTGCGTAACGCGTGTCTGCCGTTCGTTGCTCGAGTTGGAGTTTTAGTAGCGTGAAACTTTCCGTTGCTGCTGCGACGCCAGTCCAAGGTGTGTATTTTTAGAAACGATAATGCCAATCGTCGGTAAGAAAAAAGTGACAGTGTTTGTAACTCTCTTAGTATCTTCCAAACCGACATTTTGGCTCGAATTGAAATAACTTTTGTAACAGAGAACGTAACGATATTTCCTCCTATGACAGTGTTTCGTAATTTTAGAGAAATTGCCAACAAAAAAGAGTCAATCAAATAACCCCCATTCGTTTCTCTCTTTTTTTAAATTATTTGAAATTCTCTTAGTGCCTTGATCCGATATTTTGACACGAAACAACTTGAATTAGAAATGATTTTGCAGAATGAGCTTTTGTAACAAAAAAGGATTGATTAAATGATCCTTTTTTTCCCTTTTTATCTTGGAAAAAGAAAACGATACAACTCGTCGAAGATTTCCAACGCTCTTAAATTACAAACTATATCTGCAATTAACGTCTGACGCGCGAGCGCAGCGCAGGTGATTTTCAATGTTGAACCGTGGAATCAGACGGCGGCGAGCGTCTGAGAGGAAATCAAAGCGAGTATTATTCTTATTTCGTCAGAACGCGTAAAACCGCATTTTGACACGTACGGTAATCACCGCGAAACTCACGCGGAATCGAAGCAGGGAGGAGGGACAAGGAACGATGTTATTAATGTATGTATTCATGGAAGATAGGCGAACCCTCCCCCCTTCCCGATGATTACCCGTAATTTGTTCGTAATCACTGTGGAAAGGATTCGTTCGTATTTGATAACGTATGTTTACTTCCAATTCGATGTCGAACGGATTCGCGTGAAGCGTCAAAACACCGAGTCGTTACCGCGTTAATTACGCATCGTTCGTTCGATTACCGGTGAAAGCGTTGTGTCGTTCGCGTTAATAAACAGAGACCACCCGGTGGGAATCGCCTCGGTAGGTCAGTTTCCTCGATCCTCTGGTTTTCGCTGGTTGCTCGATTGTCTGAAGTTGCGTTACTTTCAAGAGCGCGCAACCGTAACGTTTTATTGAAAATTCTCCGCGTACCGGAGGGCGCATCAATCTCGCAGGAATTTAATTATCCGTTTTTACGAGGCAACACATATTTTGGCTTTATTGGCTGGTGAATTGGCTCGTAAAATTCGACTTCGCTCGTTACAAACATAGATTCCGTGAATCCACGAGGCGAAAGCTTCTGCCACCTTGAACAAGTGTCGTACGTTCGTCATCGATTTTGTTACGCAAGCAGTGTTTGGTCGACTCGTCGATTGGAGTACTTTTTACGAGATTACGCGTCGGATCCGGATTCAGTTCGGATTATGATTAATTTCCCCGCATTGGTTTCGCCGGGTGCGAGTGGTGTATCTTTGCGAAATATAGTATCGCAGATGTTTCATCAACGTTTAATGGTATACCGATTTTGACGTGCTCTGTACTTATCCCTCATTTAAATTACTGATGCTTGTGTAACGGGTCGTTAACCGCCGGTAATCGACTTTTAGCTAATCAGGACAAAATATCCGTGAAAGAGGAAGCTTTGAAAAATATTTCTCTAAACAGTGAAAAATTTACTTACCTCAATTGCAAGAAACCGTAATTGGACATTGAGCAGAACATCAGTTTAACGATCAATGTCAGAATCTGTGTTTAACGCTGGAACTACAGATGATTGAAATGTAAAACTTCTGTCCGGGGAAATTGAAATGCGAGCAATGAGAAATTGTAACAACGCAACAAAGAACGCGAGATCATGAGGAAATTTACGAATTGATCATTTTATTACTCTGGTAGTTATAACGTTAATTCAACAGAGTAGAATTACAGATGATTAAAATATAAAACTTCTGTCGGAGAAATTGATATGCAATCAATGAGAAATTATGATGTTGGATAACCAACCAGGCCTGACGATGATATTGGCTCAGTGTTGCACACTGCGAATCTAAAGTGACCTGCGAACGCTTATTCACAGGGTAAATTTTATTTGTCATCCACGTTTCTCAATTTTTCATAAATAAAATATAAAAAGATATAATATATAAAAGTATACTAGTAAACTATATAAAGTTTATATAAAAATATTATAAATATAAAAAAATATAATAAAAATATACTGAAAAAAAACATACCGAGAAGAACAGCAGCACTCTGACCATTTTGGTTGCAACCCTCTTAAAATTATAAATGTCGTTCCTTCGTACAGAATCCAACAATGATGACACAAAGGAAATTACGAATTGGTAATTTTAGCATTTGCTCAGTTTTAACGTTAATCTGGAGAAAAATGGTCAGATCAAGTTTCGAATGTCTGGCGTCAAAGTTCACTCCTAAGGTAGATAACTCTTACAAAAAAAAAAAAAAAGAAAAAAAAGGAAAAACCTGCTAGAAAACAGGAAGCGTGGTACCATAAAGAGGCGCTATGTGCATTCGTGTTTCCCTGTTGCGCTCGTTCACCCTAAAGCGGGGTAGACTGGTTCACCATACCGGAAAGTATCTTGACACGCTCGGCCGATTAGCATATACGTCGAGCGTTTCCCCTTGCAGCTCGTATCTTCTTGCGCTTGCCTTCCCTCGGGAATCAGGCCGTCTCTATAAGGTGCTACAATTCAATCTCTTCTCGGTGGAACTTCCCACCTGATGAGCGGGAGATTGTCATCGTTCAGTAAATCCTCGCCGCCAGGACTGTATCCCGTATACTTTTCGAAATACTTTCTTCTCAACCTCTCGTCAGCAAGTCGCCACTCTAGTACACCCGGTACAAAATTTATGTTCTGGCCGTAGCAAGATAACGTTCACAACGTAAAATATTACGATACGATATATAGGAGCGCACCGGTCACTGTAGATATCTGTTCCCGATTCGAAGATACTTAGGGACGTCGGCAGTTAATGAGAAACTCGGCAGAAACACTGTACGAATCCGCAGGATTTCTGCAATTCCAGCTATTAATATCAACTCGGTGATTTACGTCCGATATAAATTTCGAGATGGCGGGAGCGAGATGCTTCGCTCGCTCTGGCTAAAATCAATTCTACGTAAATTCTAATTCACGTAGACTGTGTTGGTCACGCGCGTGAACTTTCTAGAAGTAACGACGTAACGACAGCCTAACGACGTAGTTCGATTTCTCGGCGGGAAGCGGCGAGAGGCAACGTTTCCTATGCAAATATCGGTGGATCGATATGACGATGCCTCTCGCTTCTGTTTCGGCACACCCTGTACAGGACTCGTTAGTCGAAACGCGTCAGTGCGTGTCAGATACGCAGCTAGGTTTCGTAACATTTTAAACTGATCTTTCGTCTCGATACGAAGGTCGCGATCCCGTTCGCCGGTGCTCATATTCCGGCGTGTAACCGTGGCTGGCGACAAGACTCGAGTAGATCGGTTATCGAGCCTGATCGGTTAATGTCACTCTGATTGATAACCGACCTGATAACCGCGCGAATTCCCCTGAAACATCATTTTCCAGCGATGTTTACGGCGTGTGAAAGTGGATCGTGGTCTTTCTTGTGTTTGAGCCGAGCGAAGGATTCGAAACGCGGCGTTGTTGGCTCGCGAGTGTATTCATCGTTGACGATTGCCCAATCGACCACTCGATACCCATTACTTTCTCAGACTCGCCAATACCACTGTCTGACTCGCTGTCAATCAGCGATTTTTCATGAATCGAGTTTGAAACGTCGCGCCTAATGACAACGAACGGGCGTTTGAAAAGGTTTGAGACGCGCGTTCAGGCTGAACGCCTTTGGTTACAAAGCCTATCGTATTAATTGTATTAAGGTGTTTCGTTACAACACGCGTTCTCGCGTTACGATGCCGGGGTTCTTGCTGCGTAACGATTTTTAATAATTGAAACTCTCGCGCGTTTATCATGGGGGATTTAAATAAATGCGCAGGATGCACGCAATATGGAAATTTCACACGCGTGAAATATTGAAAGTGCGATATTCAGTGGATGAGGAGACGCGTATACTTGCTAAAATACGTTCGGTCTATCAATTTTTAATTCGAGTTTTGGAATTTCCTCTGTGTTTTTTTTTTACTCTGTCATGAGAGAACGTGAAACAGAGAAATGCTGCTTTATCGAGTCTTATCGGTCTTGCAATTACAAGACAAGATCCATCGATGGTAATATTCAACAGTGTACAGAAGTGCACGTAACGTGGAGACACGTATGTACGAGATATTCAAAATACAATGTTTATTGCGATATTCAGTGGGTGAGACGAATGCTTGCTAAAATACGTTCGGTCTATCAATTTTTAATTCGACGTTTGGAATTTCCTCTGTCATGAGAAGAATGCAATTTCATCGAGTTCAGTGGTGTCTTCCAATTACGAGACGAGTTTGGTTCCATCGACGATTAATACGATTCCACGCAATTAACAGTAGCTCACCGTCGATCCACCACGATCCGAAAATTTCGACCGAGGGACAATCACGCTAACGAACAAGTCGAACTGAACAAGAGATCAAGAACGGTGGGGGGATGTGAACGAGTAGGAAGCCGAGGCATTGTCGGCGGAGCAATGTAACGCGATTGCACACTCGGTGCGTGTCACGCAGGCGGTCGCAGGCGCGTAACGTCCGCGTTTCGCGGCGGTTTTATCTAGCATCTGAATGCCGCGGCCACGTCGAGAGGCCACACGGCGGAGACGCGCAGCAACAGAGAGAGAGAGAGAGAGAGAGAGAGAGAGAGAGAGAGAGAGAGAGAGGCACGGCCTCTGCAAGCAGCGAGCGACCAGCATGCAACGATAAATATTGCGGCGTGAATGCATGTTAATGAGCGGTTCGCCGGGATACCGGCCCGTGTACGAGCGCGTATCTCCGCGCGTATTTGAGTACGCGATTCACCCGCGCCACGCTGATTAGACGCCGTGGCACCGTCGAGGTGTACTCGGGTTTAACAAACTGCGTTTACCAGCGCCGCTTGGCGAGGTACGCTAGGTGGTCGGTGGTTCTCTCTTTCGGGGAAGCGTTGTTGACGCGCCTCGTAGCCGTGATTTAGATGCGCGTTTCACCACCGACGCCGGCAGACGCGTAGATGGCAATCGTTTTAGAAGATAGCGCTACGTGCGTACTTTGGCGCAAACCCGCACTAGGCTGGATATTGTACGTACGTACGGCGCAAAGTGAGGAATACTCGGATCGTACACAGGCCACACTGTGTACAGTGTGTGGCGTGCAGCGCATGGCGTAGAACGCGGGATGCATAGGATGCATGTATGCGCCACGTGTAGAGTTGTGTCGCGAGTCGTGCATATTACGCACACTCTGTTCCTCGCGACGATAGACAATACGAATTTTGCGTAAACAGTTCTCCCGTGTTATCGGCAAAAATTAGTAACGACGAGTTGCGAGAGAATTTTCACTTCGCAGGCTTTTCCAACGCGTAGATTCGCAGTGTAAGCGTAATTGCACGTCTGACACGTCGTTGAAGAGACGCAAAAGGAAAGCGATCGTTTTGCGTTATGATACCGTTGCGGCGGTAGCGAGTTACGGCGAGTCGTATAAACGTATTTCGCCAATCGCGGCTACCGAGAGGAATTGCGCGCAAGGCTGTCCCCCCCTCCCCCCTCCCCCCTCCCCCCGGCCGGTAATCGATGTTGGCCGTAATCAACTTTCGATCGTACTCCCGTGCGAGCCCCGTTTTGCTACGGGCGCCTCGTGTGTGAGAGGAACGACGTGTCCTCGCGAGGCAAACAGCTCTCAAGCTGATGAGAGTAGGAGGCGAGGATGGGAAGAAAAAAGGGGTAGAACGACAGCGAAATAAGAGAGGAGAGAGAGAGAGAGAAAGAAGAAATTTCGTGCGCAATCGCGGACGCATAATAGAATAGAAACGTAATTATAAGGTTACCGGCGGCGTCGGTAGCCGCGTCATTACCAAGCGAGGTGTGTGTCTGCCCTGCCATTTCGCCGGTCGCCATCTCCGCCAGTAAATATTATTAGCAACGCGCAACGGTGGAGAAGAAGGCGCGAATGTACGAGTCCGCTCGCGTCCGCACGGCATCGGCCGGCCGCTACTGGATGACGCTCCTAATGCTCGCCGCCGCAATGTCTTTGAAATTAACGCTGCATCAGGCACCAGCCACCGACTCGCTCTGGGTGTGCTCTTTATAAATCAACTCCCGCCGAGAGTTGTCCGGGGGAATCGTCGCTCTGCGTGGCTTCCAATTCTTTCGCGGTGTCTTTCCCCTCGTGTTTCTTTGCCTCGCTGCCGCGAGATGGAATGCGAGATTCGTCGTCTCGTCGAACTCGTCGCGTGAAATACTCGCGTGGAGGCGAAGGTGAAAAGTTCGAACGGAGATTGCGGCAGGAGTTTAATCGAGCGTGTTTGATTCAAGTTAGTGTTCGAGATAGACACGAGCCTCTTGGTGAATCGAGTCCTTTCTCTTAATGTGAAAAATTGAACTTTTGCATTATTTATTGAACTTTTCGTGTAATATTTCGCAACAAATTATTAAGTGCAAAATGTAGTTTCATCGAGAAGAGGGAATATAATTTGTAAGAGAGTTACGTTTCTTTCAATAACAAACTAGTAATCAAACATCATTATTTAAGAACTGGGTCTAATTTCTCATCAACATGGAGCAAAATGTATGCGCAAGTATAATTACTAACTTGTTTCTCTGATTTTTGTTAATTTTGGATTTACGCGACTCGCCAATCGAGCATGGATAAACTACACGTTGTTACGCGTTTTTATTCAAATTATTTTTATACTTGATGTTGAAGTCAAGCACGTCCAGCAGATAAATAATAGTTAGCAAAATAATAGGCAATCGTTTTTCGAAAGTAAATGAAATTTGACTTACTGGAGACATTACTGCAATTGATACATCTTTTTCAACACGGTACGACGGTGATATAGACAGATTTAGCATTCAATCAGTCTCGATTATGAGAAGAGGCAATACTCACAGTCGAATGTGCCGCCGAAATCGCGGGTCACTTTGCTCCACGCGGTAAAAGCAGTTACGTAAAAACCACGTCCACGGTTTTTCTGGTTTCACCGGCGCCGTTCGCCTATTGCCAAATTCGACTTCTCGTTAACCAGTCGATCTGCATATTACCGCCGAGAGAGAGAGAGAGAGAGAGAGAAAGAGAGAAAGAGAGAGAAAGAAATTGGAGAAAGAACGAGAGGGATAAAGAAACCTCGTTGCGCAATCGAGTGCTCGAGTACGGACACAGGTGTTTCCGGAATAAAAGCGCGCCGGTAGCCAGAAGTAAAAGTCAATTACCGGAGCTACAGCGAGCCGGTGTTTCCGCGGAGATAGCAGCCGAAGTCGGAGAAGCGTTGGCAATTTCACGAACGATCGCTCGCCCGATATCGAGCGATCCCGTTTCCTCGCGATTGAAACGGTCGAAATTGATGGATCGTGTAATAATCGGGGGAACGGCCAATGAAACCAAGTGGAATTCGTAGTTGAATAGACGCGTCGTTATGTAACTATGTTGCTGTCGTGCAGGACGATAAACACTTTGGCACTCGCAACGTCGGAAAACGTCGCGTGGCATTTGAAACCGAAACGACTCCCAGCGCGAGTCGGTGGATTTTGTTATAAATGTTACAAATCCACTTGTAGTTTGTCGGGCGAGGCGAGTGCGTTGAATTAAACTTGATCTAGAAACTGGACGGTAGCTGGTGGACTGTGGTCGTCGGATTAAATGTAATCCAGTTCTCGGGACACGTACCGGACGACTAATTAGTTATCTTGATACTCTCGGAGCGGCTGTCGCTCAAATCGTCACATCGCCCGATTGAACAGCGAAAGAGGACGAGAGGAATGTTCGAAATTGACACCGAGACAGAGTTTTCTCATCTATCAATCGAGCAATTCTTCTTCTTCCGGTCAATTTCTCAACTTCGAAAAAGGACAGAGTCGAACGAAAGAAACGAATGCGCCGAGATTTCCATTAAAAGTTCCCTCTGTTCGAGATCGCGTCACGAGACCTCGTCAACGAGAATTCCGTGGCGAGTTCCCTTTGTGTTATTCCCTTGTGCATGACGGTGCGGACACAAAGTGTGTCTCCTCCGGATTATTTATTCCTTGGAACGGGAATCGATGAAAAACGACAGGGAACGAACAGCGTACGAACGATATATCTCTGGTTCGTGTTTGTTCGGTGCATAGAGAGCGGCGGCCGGGGCCGACACGTCGAGCCGGTATCTCGATGAAACGCGATAATCCACCGGCGAACACATGTCCGCCTCGGCTTCGATAAATTTCATGCAAATATAAATCGGATCTATGATCGTGCGCATCGCGTCTAGGTGTAGCTACGCTCGTGCTGCACCTGACGCGTTTGCGATCCTATCTCGCTATGGTCGCTTTTACGAGGAGTCGAGGGAGGAGGAGGGGGGGGGGCAGGAAGCTTGCGAAATCGCGGTTTTATGGGACGGATGGAACGGGAGGACGAGTCTCATGGGGGGACTCGTGCCGTTGGGCAACACCGCTTTGCCAACGCTCGACTCCGTATTGTTTACACAGTCACGACCGACAGGGAACCATTACCGAGCTTGTGCCTCGGTAAATTTTCCAGCCGCTTTTGGCCGTTCTCGGCGAAAAGCTGAGAGCGTAGCAGTGGCAGTAGCATAGCGGTCTCAAACGTTTCGAACCTGTTACTCCGAACGTTTCCCTTTAGGAAGCTTGTCAGCGGCTGTCCGACGGAGGTCCCTCTGTTGCGGTTTACAGCCAGTTACACGCGGAAATATACAACCGGATCGGCAAATTGCAATTCCCTCTGCATGAGATTCGATTTTGGAGCAATTTCCAGCGAGACCGTGGAGGAGCGAACCGTTTTCTTTCTCTGACAGTGTTTCGTAAGAACTCTGCGTAACGGGTCCATTATTAAGTTATTCCGCGAACGATCGCCTTTGCAATCGCTTCGAAAGTCCTCGATTAGCCGCGAATCTTGAAAAATCTCTAACGAATGAAATATTTTCCGGATCAGTTGTCTCGACATTTGGTTTAATTTATAAACCGAGAGTCGACTTTTTGAAAAATTTCGCCACCTGCAAGCTTCAACGATCGGCGACAAAAGCGATCGACGTGCAATCACGAGGCGTAGTCTCAGCTGCACGGTCATAGTTGATTTGTTGCGTTTTACAGATCGATCGCCGGATCCGATAAGACGGAGCAGTAGGAAATACGTTTGCGCTATCGTGGTACGCTTTGTCCGCTCGCAGAGAGAGAGAGAGAGAGAGAGACACACACACACACACACACACACACACACGGTTTGATTAACCGTGGCGCACGGCGTCCAATTAAACGATCCTATCTTAATTACTTAATCGGCATTTAATTGTACGTATGAGTGCCATTCTCGCGTGGACACGTGATGTGCCAAGATACATTGGATATCGACGGATATTTCAATATTCAGCCGTGACGGCAATAAAGATCACTGGGATCGATATAGGATCGGCGAGAGACATGAGAACAACCGCATTAGCATTTCAAGGCGAAGGAACAGTTAACGTTAACATTTCGCGCGCTCTGGAAACCGCGATGCAAGTCCGAGCAATTACTGAATAAATCAACGCCGCCAACTGATTGTACGTTGCGTCGGTAATTATTAATTTGGAGCAGTGATCAATTTAATACCCGACTCCCCTACTTTCCTGGGAGAAAAAATGTCTATCGACATCGCGAAGAGAGAGAAAGAGAGAGAGAGAGAGAGAGAGAGAGAGATCGTAATCGAAAATCTGTCAAGGATTCGATATCTTTCCTCTTTGGTTCGTTCGTGCTTGGAGTTACACTTAGGAATAGTTTTGTGCCAGAAGATAATTTTATTTCTCATTCAGAAAAGAGCACGACGCGACATTTTTATGGAGCTTGATGTAAAATCAAACAAAAAATATAATATAATATAACTGTGGGATGGGCAAATTCTGGAAAAGGGCCCAGAACTTTCTGTCCCCAACAATTGTAACTAGATGTCCCAATTGGCGTAAATTGTGGAGAAAGTTAGGCCTGGGACTCGGGAATGTTTGTGGCTAGCCCTCCAGGCCTAGCATTTAAGATATTAAGGGTATGGATGCGTTTGCGTGTATGTGTGTATGAATGACGAATTTTTTACAGATGAGGAAGAAGCCAGTGAGTTTCGAGAACAGAGTGTGTTGAGAGTTGCGAACATCTAGCGATGTTAGCGAGTAAATATTGAGAAAAAATAATGTAAAACGTCACTTTACAATCATTGTTAAACGAATTTTCTTTATTTAACTTTAAATAAACAGCCATCTTTTACCAAATTCCTATAAATTGGGGTCTCGAGCCGGGATGCCCACATAACATAACATAATATGATATAAAGATATCACGAAGTAAATTAAAGCGTCGCACGTGAAACAATATCACCTCGTTCGAAATTCTGGAATCGTGCAACTATCCAGTCTAAAAACTTCAAATTAGAGTCTGTTCTTCCCAACGACGACTAATCTCTGTCCACGAGCTTGCGAAACGCGGATCGGTCTCGCGAGGTATCTAAGATTCAGAGGCATCCAGATTCCAGAGGCGTCAGCCGCCGCGGGAAAGGGTTCTCTAAAATACGGAACTGAACCGCGATCCATTATCTCGCTGTTAAGATCGATCACCGCGCCGTTACGTAATGGGTTGTCGGCACCGTTGATGGAGAATCGTAATAACTCGCCGGCGTACTTTCGACCGCATGAAACCCGGCCGGCCGCTGCGGTGGACGTTATGTACGTTTAATTGTGCGCCGCGTTGCAGCCAGGCGAAACTCGCCTTCCGGTCCCTTGGCAGCAATCATATCGAACATATTCCAGTGGCCGGGTTCGATCTCGTGGAACACAGCTTCGTCGGTCTGCACCGACGCGCGGAGAAATCCAATCGATCGATACTACAGACTGGCGACTGGACCGATTGTTCTGCTTCTGCACTCCAGCCGGAGCATCCAACGATGTTGCTGGGCGATATTGTGATTCAAGGCGCGACCTGATCAACGTTTCAGATTTCTTGGACCACTGTCTCTTCGTTCGCGATACTTTAGTTCGTTTCAATTGCGACATCACGGCTACAATGTTTTGGGTACACGGGGGTTCTGTCTATTCCACGTTTACAGTATTATTTTCGTGTTTGCGTCTATCGTTGTATGACGTAAAATCAATCTGTAGTCAATCTGTTATAGATGTTAGTATTGATAACGTATTGATAACGTATTGAAATATAACTGCATTACAAAACAAGGAAAAAACATCATTCGTAAATGAAAGTTCCATATTTAAATTAGATGTAGACATAGATCTCGCGCAAATTTTGATTTAACATGAAAATAGCGACGGAAGCGAGTCTAGTATTGGTATCGAGGAATTTCCAGCCGATTTGAAAACAACGAGACGCGCTTTGCATGCCTGCGCGTTCGGTTTCGGCGCGCCGCAGCCAGCCACTCGTTTACGTAAGCTACGAAGTGTACAAATGTTCACGCGTAAAGCGCGTCCATTCTCTCCGCGTAATTGAATCCGAAAGAGAAGCGTTCTGTCGGGCCAGCGCCGCCACCCTTTCGCAACTTCGATCATGGCTAAAAGCCAAGCGGAGAGCAACTTCTCTCAGTCTACCTGAGAAGGCTAGAAAAGATGAAACGCGGTACTAGCGGTAGTGCGATCGAATATTGTATTTTTTCTTTCCGTTCTTCATCTTACAACACGCGAATCGCGAGAATCTTTACTTCTTTCCCTCTGCAGCAACGACGACTACTTGCTACACGACTGCAGTTTGTTTTAACAAATGTAGTCGCAATTACACGTTGTACGAAGTCTCCAGTAATTTCCGCCAGTATTTTCAAGAGGGACAAGAGTAAGAAACAGAGCGTTATCATGCTTTAAATTTGATCGATTCAATCGTGATTAAACTACGTACTTCCCGTATTCCTATATTTCTGAGAACATAACGGATAACAAAAAAAGAAAAAAAAAAAATCAGAATCTAGATATCTGAAAATTATCCTACTAGGTGTCGAGTGAAAAGCACCGCGCTTTAAATATTTTGCATACTCTTTTTTACATCGTGTGCACTCGCAATTAGTTAGTAAAACAAAAGAATTCGCGTATTCGCGAAAAGTGTCTGCCAACGCAAACTTCACGAATACTTTCACAAGTTGTGCGACACCGATGAAAAGTTACAAACTTGGGGAGGTGGTCTGCGATTAATAATCGGCGGGATTGTGCACGGGGGCGCGTTGAAATTCGTCCGTCTCGTTCCTAAAACGGCGAGCGTATCGCGAACTGGGGGGGGGGGAGGAGGAGGAGGAGAAGAGGCAGAAAGGGTTAACGAACTTGGAGCTCGCGAACACCGGTTGGATTCCTGTCGTCGAATCCCCTCCCCCTCCCGCTGCCCCGTGAACCCGTGCTGTTTTTTCGTGGTCCGCGCGCGGATCGGTAATTGTTTCTGGTCTTGGCTGCCCGGGCTACAATAGCGCTTCTCTTGCACTTAATTAGGACAGCTGCGGGGAGGGGTCAATAAATCACGACGCGTAACCTTTTCTGCATGCGGAGCCAGCGCGCAATTAGTTCTGCTAATTAAGGACTACCTGCCGATACTTTGTCGAGTTAATTCGAACCCCCGAGACTCTGGCCTCTCGAACTTCCACGGGAACTTGAATGGTCGAACAAAGAGAGGAAGAGGGACAGAGAGGTGGAAGAGAGAGAGAGAGAGAGAGGAAGCAAAGAAAGTTTCACGTCGCTTATTGTTTGCTGAGAGACGGTATGAATTATTTAATCGCTGTTCGTTCGACGGCGTCCTGCCGTGGCCACTGATTCAATTCAGCCGCTCGACGATTGAAATTGGGTAATCTTTATCGATTTTGCGCCGCTCTCTTTCAACAACAAGACGTTCATATCGACACAATCGACGATCGAGGTGGTTCGAAGAAGTTTGAGCATCACAATTTTTAGTTTACGAATGGCTCTGGTTTAGTTTCGCAATGGCCAGTCGAATGTAACGAATAATTGAACATTTAGAACGTCCGTGTGAAATTTTGAAAGTGTTCTTAGTAGGAGAGTCACCAAATTGCGAGCAATGTTTCGTGATTCTTCGTAGAAATTCGCATGTCTCTCTCTCTCTCTCGTGGAGTTTTTCACTTCCATTTGTCGATCAATTCTTAAAATCTCGAAAACGAGATTGTAATTTCTCCAATTTGACGCAGAATATTTTAGCCACCGTTTTCCGGGAAAGTGTTCGCAATTGCACGAAGCGTTCAACCGAGGGATAAACGCGCGTCGAACGCGCGTGGATGACGTTCACGAAGTTCGTCGAAATGCGCGAGGAATTCGAGCCATTTCCACTATGAGGGAATAACGTCTGCCGTTTCTCGCGGAAAGCTTCTCCCTAGAATCCGACCAGCCACCGTAGCTGCACGTCCAACGATTCTTAATTCCCATTAATCCGTTGCGCTATAACCGTAAATCGAGCCGGGGCAGGGAATGCGCAGCCAGTCGGCGTAAATTCAATCGTCCTACGCGTCGATCGACGAATCGGCTACGACGATGCTTGCCCGTTGCAAATTTTATTCACCTCTCCTCCGTTCGGTCGGCGAAACCGAGCGCGAATTTACGCGCGCCGCGATCGATACGACTTCGCGCGGCAAGTGCAAATTTTCAGATTCTTCTTCGTCTGGTTGAAAAGTTGCCATTGAAATCGAAATGTTTCGAGTAAGGTATTTTTAAATAAATTGTGCCTGGTCTCTGGATAACGTCGATGAAACAGGACGTAGCAATTAATCGCAAGAAGAGTCGCGCTACAGCGAATTAACGATCTACTGGGATCTACTTAGAAAGTATCAGAGCGGAGCCTCGGCGACCTTACTTCAAAGAAACACTGCCACGATTCGCGTATGATCCGCCACGATCGCGCACGGTAAATCGCTGGAACGATCTTCCCTTGATCTCTGGCATTACGTTGCCTGTTTAATTCGATTTAATTAAATGAAAGGAGACGGCGACGGTTCCCCTCGATCGGATCGATCGCCTTTTATTTACCGACTGCCTCGATATTGCAAGCCAGAGGGAATATCTTAATTAACGCCTCCTCCACTTGGTCAACCGTGAAAGATCGGGGGAACAGATCGGGGGTATCGTTCGTGAGAGAGGAAGAGAGAGAGAGAGAGAGAGAGAGAGAGAGGGAGAGAAATCGGCGCTACCTTGACGCGACTGCAATTTGTATCGGTGTAAGAAACGGCGCGAGCGTCACGAGCACACGCGAGGCGTACTCTCTTGCTAGCTGCTTTCGGCTCCGGCTTCGTGTGAAATATCGTTCTGGTACCGGGGGCAATTGAAATCGTTCGTCGTCTGCAGAAGTGAAATTATCGTCCGTCTCTTCCTCTTCAGCGAAACGAATACGCTGCGACTAATAGTGTAACAGCAGCAACGTATCTCCTCGAAAAGAGAAAGGCCCAAGAACTTGACACGTTCTTCTCGAAATCTCTCTCTTTCCTTACGCTTCAATGTCCCGCGCGCGCGAGTTAAATAAAAGTTACGCGTGTCCGCATACTTTCGCTCGTTGATAAATAGCAAGTAGCAGATACAAGAGTATAAAAGACGCAATGGTTTCACGTCGAGATTTTTCAACACCGAGGGTCTTCTTTCCAAAGTCGTTTGTCAAATCTTTTGATCGTTTACCCGAATTAACAACTCTTGCACGTACGTACGACGTACTAAAAAATTCTTACGCTTGTACATATATATATATATATATATATATATATATATATATATATATATATATATATATATATATAAAATACCACGTCTGAAAAGAGAAACGAAGGAAAGGCAGACAGCGCTTTTGGAATGGAAGATACGGAGAGAATCGCCGTTAACAACTGCTTTCTCGCAAACCGACAACCTTCGCACACCTCGTCGAACCAGCATCGGGCTCGAACATGCATCATTTCCCTGAAGAAAGTTGAATTCCTCATTGAAATCCAACCTCTCTCTATTGTTCCGCCTGATTCTTCTTAATCAAACCCCCCTCCCCCCTTCCACCCCCTTCCCCCCATCCATTTTCCCGCGTTCGTTCTATCGAACGCTGTAATCGGCGTTTAAACCGAAAACACACTCGCGAACACAATGATCCCACGCGACCACGCGCAAAAGGTTGAATCGATACGCGGAAACGACAGGCGCGCTGTTATTTAATAAAGAGTCGTCGGTGCGCGAGAGCGGGTCTAGTTAGCATCTCGGTCCACGATCGATCACGCCCCTCGCCAGTCCGGCAGACAAACGCTTCACAACATAATTCAACGGTTCCGCGAACGTTTAATCATCGTGGAATCATGAACGACCGATTCACCACCCTCCGCGCGCCCCCCCCCTCTCGTTCGTTCGTTCGTTCGCTCTCTTCCTCCCGCGTCGTTTCCCCGTTACGTTCTTCCTCTTTTTCGAACGCGTTGCTCGACGAGCAAACGAATAGCGGCGAAAGAGTCTCTAATGTATTCTAATGGTATGCCGCCCCGACAATGAGGCACAACTCATCCACCTACACCAATGGCATCTTCCATCGAGGCCGTGCTTCACAATGCTATCTCTCCCGTCTCATCCTCCGGGATGCGTTTCCATTCCGACTCTTCGTAACTCTTTCTCCCACTCTGTTCGCTCTGTCGACGCGTCATCGAGCGTGGCTGGCTCGTCATCGCGATCCAATGATATAGGAGGTCAGCGTGTTTGCACGCGTTGACACGGAATCTCTGTAGCGAAGGTCGCATCGACGGGATAATTCCTCTGAGTCACCGTCGATACGACGATCCTTGTCTTTCCGGTCTTGGATTGTCTTTCGAAACTTCAGAAACGCGTACGTTCAACACACGTCTCGGGAATATTTGGAACATTCCATTTTTTTTTTCTTTTTATGAAACGTTAGGTTCATAATTACTTGTGAAACAAGTTTTGCGTCAGCAGGTGCCTCACTCATTTCTCGTCGCGAGCTCCCGCTAGGCTAGCTCTGACTTTTGAAATTTACGAGATCTCACGGACGGAAGGAGCATCGATGCAATTGCGAGATTAACTATATCCAACTGAACGGTAGCTTCGATCGACCTGACTGCCCGATTATCGTCCAGGCGTGTGTGTACGTACGTACGTACGTACATACGTAGCGTACGCGTCGTCAAAACACGGCATTGCGCCACGACGCGCGCGTACTTTCGATCCTGGAATTACTTAACTTGATCGCGATTTACGAGTCGTCCTCGGCGCGGTAGAGAACGAGCGAAGCTTCGCGCCGAGGAGGTGGAAAAGAAGCTGGCAGGAGGAGGAGGAGGAGGAGGGAAGAAAAAACGGCAGACGAGAAGAAAGAAGACACAGCAAAGGGGAGAAGCCGGTATGCTCCTGCGTTTCGCAAACCGTTCGAACGCCCAACCTTTGAAAGTGACTGGGTTATGCACGTGCTCTTCTTCCTAGTCCCTACCTACGTGAATTAAATGCAGCTCGAGATAAAGCGATACGTGCATCCTTGCGAAACGACAGGCCGTCTCGTGGAAGAGGGAGAGGCTACGTAGGGAAGGAGAGGGGAAGAAACAGAAAGAGAGAGAAAGAGAGAGAGAGAGAGATGGAAAAGCCAAAGGGGGTAAAAGTAGGCGGTGGAGGAGGAGGAAAGGCAACATATGGCGGAGAAAGAGACGCTCAGAGGACAGGGGAGCGAGGGAGGGAGGGAGGGAGGGAGGGAGAGGAGTTGGAACGATGACTGTAGCGCATAATGCAGGACGATGCATGGGTGTAAAGGCAGGTAAAACCAGAAATGCGAGGCTTCGCTCGAACGTTGCAGGTTGTCGGCACGTAGAAAACGCCGCGGTGACGGCGTGGATCTGCATTCTAGCCGATTCCGCAATCTCCGCCTTGTCGTCCTCGCGAGCACGCACGGCGATTTTTTTTCTCTCTTCTCGCATTTCGTTCGTTCGTTCGAGAGAGGGAAGGATAATTGTTCGTCAGTCGACGTTCCTCGCTGTTATTCGAGCGTGGGTATTTCCCGGGGAAACAGACTATCGACAGAAAAATATCGGAGAAAATATTCTCGCGAGTTGAGTACGTTCTAGTGCAAACAATCGATCTCTCGCGACCGTTCGCCGCGTCAGAAATGAAACGAGGATAATTGCGTGGAATCACGGTTCCACGAGGAAAGCCACGAAAGTGCGGTCGCGAGAGAGAGGACGAAACCCGCTCGCGGTACCGTTTCAGGGTTGAAAGTAATCCGGCGCAATGCCGCGGGGGGTATTCTGCTCGACGGTGCTTGGTCATTGGTCGACAATGCGGCGGCGATTTGATTGTAAATGTTGTGAATAGCGGGCGCGTAACACGGTTTCGATAAGATGTGACGCGCAGCGGGTGGGCGGTCGCGTTCCATTAACGTCTCGAACGTGTCCCGAACACCCGCCATCTCTCCACCGACGCAGAAAATCTCCGCTATT
The DNA here is from genome assembly GCA_036937485.2 of Tetragonisca angustula. Taxonomy (NCBI): domain Eukaryota; kingdom Metazoa; phylum Arthropoda; class Insecta; order Hymenoptera; family Apidae; genus Tetragonisca; species Tetragonisca angustula. The sequence goes on from JAWNGG020000230.1 coordinate 71,093, forward strand.
TTTCTTCTCTTCTTTTCTTCCCCCCCCCTCCACCCCCCTCCTCCCTCTCCCTCTCATCGCTGGAGAATTCCTTCGCTGGTCCCACGAGGTTACAACAGTTCCATTGACGCGCCGTTATTTCAAAGCGTTCGAGAAGGGAACGAGCGAGAGCCCGCCTCGGGGCATCGATGAACGGTTCATTGTGCCGCGGGTGAACTCTGAACTTCTAGCCCCGCAGTCGTTGGATTCTGAACTGTAATTGCCGTCTAGAGACCGTCCGGCACGCACGATCGCTCGGACTATCGCTTGTGCCGCGTGCACCGAGCGAACGATGCATGTTCAACTCGACGATTCTGCCCGTAACTCATCGGCGACTTTACGGTATCGGGTTATTGTTTAAACGCGAGGCATCGAGCGTAATGAGCGAGGGAAATGAGAAAGGGGGTAGGGGGGAGGTGGATCAAAGACGAGTCGAAATTCACCAGCTTCGCTCGTTTGGATTTCTTTTTTCCTTTTTAATTAATTCGACGAATTATTTGTGAGAAACAAAAAAAAAAAGAAAAAAGAAAAAAAGAAAAAACGATCGATCGAGAGTTGAAACCGAGGGACTCCGCTGCACGTAACTGCAATGCGGAACGGTTATATTTGGCGAAGTGAGGCGACTTAAGGGTGGCTGTGCCTTCGGCGAGTAGGGAAACTTCTGCTTGCTGCCCGCATTGCGGTAGCTCGAACCGTGAAGCTATTAAGCCGACGAGGGGAAAGCATCGCGTCGTATTAACGACGACAGGTGGGCTATTGTCTTCACGTGAATCGTGCTTGATGCCGATTCCTCCGGGAAATTGTTGTAATTTTGTAATTTGTGACAGTGTTTACGGTGGTTTGAAGTTAAACGGCAAACATGTTCATTCCTGAAATCTGAACGCAAAGTTGCTTCATAAATAGAGTCAAGTTTTCTTGTCATCATAGCTGTGATATCTCGAAAATTTATTCATTTTCCTCTGGCAAATTGTTGTAATTTTGTAATTTGACAGTGTTTACAATGATTTGAAGTTAAACGGCAAACATGTCTCGACACATTCTTTGATTCATCCATTTTCTTGTGCATCTCGTCCTTTACACCTGTAATTAAAACCCACTGACGATGTCCATCCACTTTATTTTGAAGTTGTTCCATAAAAAAAGTCAAGTTTCTTCAAGTCAAAGGCAACTACCTACGTGATATCTACGAAAAATTCATATTCCGTAGCATCTCGAAAATTTATTTATTTTCCTCTTTAGAAATTGTTACAGTGTTCATTCATGTTCTCTTTAGAAATTGTCGTAATTTTATAATTTGACAGCGTTTACGATGGTCTTAACGCATTCTTCGACTCATCCATTTTCTCGTCCAGCTTGCTCGTTCTTTCTTGCAGTTGCACCGGTTTCAAAAAATCGAACTCGTTGATGATGTACATCTGCTTCGTCTTGAAGTTGTTTTCAATAAAAAGGAAAAAAAATATCACGAGCAACGAGAAATCCGTATTCCGCAACATTTCCCTCTCTCTAAAAAATCATTAACGAAAAGAGAAGCGACGACGAACTCACGTAAAGAATTCCGCGACAAAGCGCGAGGGGCCAGTGAATGAAGGAACAACAGCGATCCGCTCCGTCAAACGCGCAAACACCCACGTCAGTGCGCGTGTTCCCGTTCGCAGTCCGCGGATGTGCATCTTCCATGACCTATACTATGGTAATTCGGGCCGAACGACCTCGCCGCTGACCTTTGATAATAACGCCGCCGCGAGTGAAAAGGCGGCATGTCGCGGAGGTGGTGCCACAGTCGCGGGAGTGGCAACACGGCCAGGTGAGCCTCAGGTGAGCCTCAGGTGAGCACCTCGGACGAGACGAGGCGAGGCACACACAGGTGAACCAGGAAACTCGGTGCACCACCTCCGCGTTGCCTGCCGCCTCCGACGAGAGAGAAGATAGGGACGCGAGTCGATACCTTGGATGCCCCGTGTCGACGTGCCCTCCGGCTGCCACCTTTCGTAGGAGGTTCCCACTCTGTCACGAAGAAAATCCGCCGGATAATACGAGTTGTTCTCTCGGTGAGAGAAAAGTTTCGATGGCTGGAAGAAACTCACCGGTGAGGGAGGGGAGGATGGAATTTTGATAAGGTGGGAGGGGGGTGTGAGAAACGTTCGAGACGACGAAGGAAGCACGCGAGGAGGCATTTCAATCCGCTAGAGTTGCGGATGATCTATCGTTTCGGGCAATATCGAATTTTAGAATTGCAACGTGTTTGCCTTGTAATTTTTAGGCGATCTGTGTTTCGTTTTTTCTTTCTTTAAATCGTCCATTCCAAACTAAATTTGTTTGTGTACTCAGAAGATTGGGAAATTATCGAAAGTAGGTTTAAATATCGATTGTGATTAAGCAGTAGTTGTATCAAAAATGTTCATAAGTGATGTCGTTTTTCTTCAAATTTAATAAACACTACCATCTAGTGATAATAATTAAAAAAAAAAAAAAATTTAAATAAAGTAAAATTTTCGAAAACGACGTTACTTATGGGTACTTCTGTTACAAGCGTGATTAATGCATTCTTCGATTCGTTCGTGGGGCAATTTGACTGGGGAAATAATTCTCATTATTTATAACGGTGAAGAAAGACCCGTATTTATTCGTCACGTACGCAAAAATAAATAACAAATCACCAACAAAGATTTACGTTTTTATAATCGTCGATCGCACAAAGGTCAAACTATCTTAAAACTTTAATCAGAGATAGATAGATAGATAGATAGATAGATAGATAGAGGGAGAGAGAGAGAGAGAGAGAGAGAGAGAGAGAGAGACAAAAGAATCTCGAAACCGTGTAAAGAACAAATTGTAAATAATTAACAAAAGAGAAGGAAGAATACTTATATCGGAGACGCAGTTTGTCGTGACAAATGCGATTGGATACCCGGCGTGTACCGTTTCTACGGCCCGTTTCAAACCGTTTATGGAGGCAAATAGCAGCGTATAATGTGCTCGTATAGGCAGTCGATTATTTTCTCGTGTGTAGCGCGCATTGAAATCCCAGTATGCAGATGTTCCGCGGGCTCTGTCTTTGGACGGCACGCGTTCGATCCGCTCCATTGTGAAACCGGCCGACAAGCCCCGCTTCCAATCCAACCTCGGCGACCCTTTGCCGGACACGGTCGTTCGACGAATCGATTTCTGCGAACATCCGGTTGACCAGACGAACTGGGATTCGCACAGGTTGCGCAGAAATACCCCTCGAGCCGCAATTATTCCTTCTCTGGCCAGATATTTTTGGTATTTTATTATATACGTCGCTCGAGGATGAGCATCAGTATTGGTCGGGAAAGAATTGCGCAAGTCTCGCTGACTCTACCAGAACTACCAAAGTGGTCGAAATGACCAATATATAATTTTTGTTAAGATATTTTGTGAACGTGAAACATCGTATTTTTAAAAATTTAAATAACTTTTTGTAAAATGTACAAATAATAGTTTGTATTAAAATATACAATTTTTAACGTTAGAACTACCAAAGTGGTCGAAATGACTAATTTCTAATTTTTGTTCAGATACTTTGTGAACGTGAAACACTATATTTTTAGGGATTTAAATAATTTTTCGTAAAATGTACAAGTAAAAGTTTGTACAGTATTACAGTATACAATTTTTAATACCAGAACTACCAAAGTGGTCGAAATGACCAATATATAATTTTGGTTAAGATACTTTGCGATCGTGAAACATCGTATTTTTAAGGATTTAAATAATTTTTTGTGAAATGTACAAATAAAAGTTTGTACAGTACTGCAATAATAATTGTGAAATGTACAAATAAAAGTTTGTACAGTATACAATTTTTAACGTTAGAATTACCAAAGTGGTAGAAATGACCAATTTCTAATTTTTGTCCAAATATTTTATGAACGTGAAACACTATATTTTTAGGGATTTAAATAATTTTTCGTAAAATACAAGTAAAAGTTTGTACAGTATTACAATATACAATTTTTAATACTAGACCTACCAAAGTGGTCGAAATGACCAATTTATAATTGTTGTTAGAAACTTTATGGACGTGAAACAGTATTTTTAAAGATTTAAATAATTTTTCGTAAAATATACACATAAAAGTCTGCACAGTCTATTGTATTATAAATATAATATATTGTATTATATATTATATAATCTATTGTATTGTGTATTGTATATTAGTACAGTCTAATTATGTACAATCTATTGTATTCTCTATTTTTTGGATTTCATTCGGTAGTTCTAGTGTTAAATAAAATAATATGTATTCGCTTTGATACTATTCCGTACCGAGCTTTTCAACGACGATATTGGTTTCGTTTTCAGTGGAATGGAAATTTCAGAGAAAATAAAGTTGAATGCAGGGGAGGATTGCGTGATTTGCGAAAAACTGTATCGAGCTTCGATTAGGGTCAATTAGTACAATAGATTAATAAATTCCGTTGCGCAGCAGTAACAGATTCAATAACGAGGCAGGTAAAGTTGTACGTACGAGTGAATTTTAAAAGTGAAAAGCCACCGGCTCGATGCAAAACTTACAATTGATTTAGAACATTTAATCTACACGTTGTCAGTTCAGTGATATTATTATTCCGCCACGGAGATATACAGATATCGGACCATCCTCGAAATAAAATATTTCCGTTGAAAATGAGACAGACATCGTTTTTGAATGCGAATTTTTAGTAGCTGTCACACCGTGGATAGACGCCGCAATATTTTATATCGAAGATATAAACTGGGATTTAACGTTCATTAATTCATGTGGGTTCGAGCAGCAGCTCGTGAATAATTTCCAAAAAACCCTCTGGTTAATAATAAGGGCAAGCGAAGAAGAACGTCGGCGAAATGTGACTATTTTCGAGTTTCCGTTCGCGCGAGATTGACTTGCACCAAAAATACGCGGCCTGCCTTTGACAACTCGGCTCGGAAGAAGCCGAAAATTGAAAATACGGAAAACAATAGCACGAAACTATTCGTAGAAGCGCTACGTGTAGGGAAAAGGAGAGAGCGAAAGACAGGGAGCGTCGACTCTCGAAAATTGGAAAGACGAATCCAGGAAGGATATGTTCGGGTCGATCGTGACGAGATCTCTCTCGGTGGCGTGACAATCTCGATGTCGGGGCTGCCGTTAGCAGCAGAAAACCGTTCACCCACACGTGTCGACGCAAAGAGGAGAGGAGAGGAGAGGAGCGACGCTCGCCCGCTCGCTGGCGCGCGCCCTTCGACGCGTCTCGCCTTCACGAGGGATTAAATGTCGAGCGCGGTACGACGAGCGCGGCCAACGAGCCGCGTCGTTACTCTCTCCAAAGTGTCGAGAGTCGGCGAGAGTCAACGTCGTTGCATCGACGGAGTAAGTGCAACTATTCCTCTCGCTCGGAGGAGAGCTTCCTCGCTGGTACGCGCGGGCGACGAGAAGAGGATCGGCGGGCCGGCTCCACTCTCGTACACAGGCGATCTGGCACACTTCGTGCCACACTCGAGGCACACGTACGCCGTAGCATCGCGCACGAGCTCGAAATTTACGGCACGCGAGCGAGCACGCCGTTGGCACCGATGCACGGCTGAGGCCGCTCCTCTTCGGTTCTCCGCGCGCATCCTCGTCGACTTGCGCAACGAAACCCCCCTCGCGCCAGCAGAGAGAGCACTGGCACCGTGATAGAGGGGAATCGCGACGACGAATCGAGACGGATAGATAGACGGACGGAGTTGCTAGAGAAAGATAGAAGGAGGAGGAGAAGGAGGAGGAGGAGGAGGAGGGAACCGCGTTGCACCAGCTGCACCCAGGCTCATTCCATTTCTCGGCACAATACGCGCTTCTTCGAGGACGAATGCCTTTTCGGCCCTTCGTTTTGATACGAGTTCGTTGTCGAGCTTTCAGCCGGAACGGCGACACGGGTTTCCTTCTGCGGGTGGAATGGAAATTTGCCAGGAAAAATGTAGGGAGTTGAACGTAGGTAGAGGGGTGGAAGAGATCGCGATACTCGCAGAGACGAGTTTCGATGGAGGGGGGGGGGCGATAGGTACTTTTGTGCCTCGCGATATTGAAGAATTTGTAGGTTTTACGTAAAGTATGTAAGATTTGACGAGAATTGTACCACTTTCCCAATCTTCCAGACTAATCGTACTCTACCTGCTACTTCAGATAATTTCCACTGAAAACGTGTCTACCTGCGTTTACGTTCGACTCGTCCGGGGGGTAGACACAACCAGTCGTACACGCGTCCGCACGAAACGATTAGGGGACGCTAATCCCCAGGTGATCCAGCGGGGGGAGGAACAGTCGGAGGGGCACACGATCGATCGATCATTCGCGAACGGTATGCAGTTTTCCCCGCGCTGCCGGGTTTCACCGCGCACGCGTGGGTGTACCGCTAACGGGCAAAGATCAGCGAAGCTCGTGCGGCAGACGTTATACCCATAATTGGCCCTCATCTCTGGAAACACAATCCGATCGTTACCTATTCGTTATCCGCGATCTCGCGGATCCCCGTAGTTAGCGAACGAATCGGCCCCCTCGTCGGGACACACATTCTCTCTCTCTCTCTCTCTCTCTCTCTCTCTCTCTGTGTGTGTTCTGTGACATCGCTCGCATAACGAAGTAAATCTCGGCAGAGCCCGAGCTCTCTCCGCCAGCGCTGGCCGGATTCGTTCGTTCCGAGCCATTGCGAGCTGAAATGCTGAAACGTAGGAGACGGCGACGAGGGAAGAGGAGCGAGAGAAAGGGGGAAAACGCGAGGAATAAAGGAGGGGGAGGGCGAGCCAAAGGAACGTAAGTCGAAAGAAAGACGAGCAGAGAGAAGCAAGCGGAGAGGAGTGCACTCGCATGCAGAAGCCTTAGTATTCCTGCTGCGTCAAATGTTAACTCGTGGCCACTAACTATGCGGCTGGCTCTCTTATTCGTCTGCAGTTCGCCTGCTCGTGCTCCTCCTTCGGTTTTCCGCTCGATCCGCGACGATATCATGGAAATCGAGCCGGGGATATACCCCTTTATACGCGTGTTTTGTACGCGTTCGTTCGACGACGACGGCCGAGTCGTTACCGTGTATCGCTTGGATTCGCCCCGCGCGTGGGCCCGCGCCGCCGCGTATTTGTAAGTAGACGCACGATTCGCGGCGTTTGTACTCGCGCATGCAACCGATCCGACGGACCCGTTGGGCCCGTTGAGCGCGCGGCATTTACATGAGCGTGTACGCTCGAGGAGGGAGAGACGGCGGAGACGCTCGCCGCGCCGGCTGTTCTGAAATTCAAAGGGGAAAGGGGCCGGCCGCTTTGTATTAACGTCGTGTAACAAGTGTCACCTGTCGCTCGCGCGTACACGCTGACGAGCCGTCGCTCCTACTGCGTTCCTACGGCGCGTTCCACCGTTCCGACGAATTTTACGTTCCTCTTTGGCTTCTCTTCCTTTGCGTACGTCTCGCTGGATCAATTGCGATTTTTTAATTTGTCAATTAGATTCGTTGAAGGTGCAACTCGAAGCATCGAAGGTGAGACAGACGGTGTTGAAAAATGTATCGAGACGCTCGAGGATTTCGAGGGATTTTCGTAGAACGTCGAAGTTGAGTGGTGGGTGTCTGATTCGTATGGTCCTATACTACTTACCGAGTCCGTCGCTCGCCGCTCGGAGAAAGTAGTAGAGGACAGCAGTCGGGCGCAGTAGAAATGGACACGATAACCACTCCCTACTGACAATTCAACATATCGTCTAGATAAATGGTTTTCTTGCAAAATGATATATATGGCACGCCATATTCATCAGTTTACACAAAAACTGTATCTTCAATCATTTCCGAGATATTTCACGGAATATGCTTCGCAACTTTGAGTAATATTCAACATCGGCGATTGCCGATAAGAAGGAACGTGTTCAATATTTTCTCGACAGATTTCATCAAAATCGGTATGTTTCCTTGTAAAACGAAGTTATTTATTAGCCTGCATCTCTTGTGTAATCTATATTTTAACACTTTCGGTGTGATAATCCGCTCCACCGAAAGTCCGCCATTGAGTGAGACCCCACGACAAAAGTGTACACACTGATGGAAACATTTTCCGAGTCCGTTAATCCGTTTTGAAATAGAATTATTTTCTGGCAACATTTTGACAAGGGTCTAAACTTTATTTTTTCAGACAAAAATCTGACCTTAAATTTTTAAGAGATCGACAGTTACACCTACAGATCGATAGTTGTACCTACAGTTGTACGCATTTTCCGAATTGCGAAAGACTAACAAAGATTGTTTTTATCGCAATAATTTCTTATCGCACGAATATTCTACTGTCGAGCAGAAAAAGCATCCACGCGTACACTTGACGGCTATTATCTGTGCCTAAAGTGTATTTTTAACACGTGACCAATTGATGCAACTACACTTCCATTCCATCACGCTGGCAACATCAAAGTTACGAGTATCAACGATCGAGCTGTAGCAAGGCTAAAGCACGACAGGCTAAAGTGTATTACCTGTGCCTAAGTGTATTTTTAACACGTGACCAATTCATGCAACTACACTTTCATTCCATCACGCTGGCAATATCAAAGTTACGAGTATCAACGACCGAGCTGTAGTTCCCAACTTTTCAATATCCTCGAGTTATCGTCGGACAACGAGGAAAAATCGCGTCGCCGCCGTTAATTATCGTTTCGCGCAAGCAGCGAAACCTCCCAACGCGAGGCCGCGCGATGGATCCAGCGAGGATGAGGATGAGGAGGAGGAGGAGGAGGAGGGGGGGGGGAGACTCGCGGCCGGAGTTCTGGCGACGTTTATCATCGAGACAGGACAGTGGAGAATCGCTATCTAGATAGGGGAAAAAAAGCGCGGCAGCAACTCGGGTTGCACGTAGCAGCACGCGCTATTTGTCACCCGGCGTTGCCTATCTGCGACTGGTATCTGTTATCGTGGTGCCGCGGGAGAGGGCTACTTTGGCCCGATGCCGGCTAGATCTTATCGATGCGCTCCTTCCGTTCTCTAAGTTCGAGTTATCCCTTCCCGGAATAAATTCAATGGCCAATGGTTATCGCGCCGACAAAGTAACGTTCGCAACGCGCATCGCGGCGCGTTGCGTCGCGTCGCGTCGCTTTTGCAACACGGTATTCTTCGATTCGAACCCGCCGGATTATCCCGCGTGTATCTTTGCAATTTTCTATCGGTCTGAAAAATTCCCACGGCGGCCTGTAGAACTCGCGCAACTTTGTAGATTCGCGCCCGTTACGTTGCATTAATTAAGGAAAATCGAGCTACGCAGATCCTCTTATCCTATGTGCCTATTCCTGTATTTGTGAACTTTTTCGTCTTTTTGTTCGTGCCTCGTATGAAGAATGATCAAGTCTCGTAACAAGTAATAAAAAAATGAACAAGTAGAAAGAATTAATAAGTTTTGCAGTAAGTAATAACGAGAGTTATCCGCGAACAAGACAGAGACGACGAGAAATTTTGATGTTTCATCTGAATTCTCTTTCGCATCGAATGAGCATTTGATAACACTGTAATTGTTTGGCAACTGTAATTGTTTCGCAATCACGTGATTGTTCGTGCGTGAAAACGGGAGGAAGGATTCTCCACGCGTAAAACATAGTTGCAAGTCATTAAAGGATTATCGCATGGATCGCAACGGTGGTTGAAACTGGTTTGATTTCGTGGCGCGTTTCGCGGCGTGCCTCGTTTGCATTCACAAGGATCGGCGATCGTTAGAGAGAAACGCGTGGCTGAAACGCGTCCGATGGACTATCGAGAAGTTGAATCGGGGTTTTAGACGAACCTGCCTGGCGCGAGCCTGACGTGGAAAACGCGCGGCTGCCCATACACGGCGATACGCGAGCTGGAATGAAATTTCGTCCGGCTGCCCTGTGGGGGGCCAATTATGCACGCGAACCGTCGCGTTTCGCAACAGCGGCAATGAAACTCTTAACGACAACCGCTGTCGACAACCCGTGTTCGACATTAGGATCGTAAACTTCGATTGCACCTGTTTCCAAATCTTGCAACAGTTTACGCTAATAACGAGCGTCCACGTATATGGAGCACCACTCCCCTTTTACTTTACGGTGCAACTCGGCGAAATTTCTTAAAACCTGCTGAGACTTTCTCGATGCAGGTTTCGACAATACGTGAAATCGGTATTTTTTTTTTTTTTTTTTTTTTTTTTTTTTTTGAAGCAATTAAAGTTATAAGATTGAAATGAAATATTAAATATTAAAGGGTGTTGGATTAAAATTGAAACGTTATTTAGCGCTAGTCTTTTTTCGCGCGAATCAAAGAGATATGTATCTTTATTCATCGTTTTTACAACGTAAATAACGTAAAAAAGGAGAAACTGAAGGTAGACATAAAAAATTCAACTTCAAGTCAGTCTTTCTTTACGTGAATCAGTGTAAAAAAATATTTTTTTTCATTCATCATTCGCAACGATAAATCCTAAGAAAAGAGGAAACGAAGAAGAGCAAATTAAGAATGAAGAATTTTTCGAATGTCGACTGTAGTTTGGCCAAATAGATTAATTTTCAGATGGTTAAAACCGATACATGATATGACACGAAAGCACCACACATTGCATCACCTCAAATGATCAAATTAACTAATTTTATTTTATTTCTCAAAGTCAAGCCACGCAAATCAACAAAATCTTAGAAATCTATGCGTCAACGATTCCATCTCTGTGCTTTCTTCGTACATTTCGGAACTCCCTTCGTTCTCCAACGACGAGCGAGGGTGAACGGGAGAGATCGAGATCTCAGTAGTTACCGATTTTTATCGAACGCCCTCCGAGTAATGAGATCCGATCGGCGATCTGTTGCGTGGCGTCGGGAAGTAAGCTCGACGAAAGATCGATATCCATCGTCGCCACGAACGCTCGAGAATCGGACGTCGTCCCTCCGCGCGAGATGATCGAGACGATCGAGGCGCGAGGATGGCGCGCGGTTTGAGGAAAAAGCACCACTCGAACGCAGAAACAACGGAAGACGATAACGTCGGTAGATATGGCCACGGCACAGTGAAAGGTCGTCGACGATGCCACGGCTTTACGTCAATTACATTGATATAGTGTCGCTGGCCGGGCACTGTCCCTCTTTATTCCCTATCTATCGCTTTTGCGTCTTCCGCGTCATATCGAATAGTTTTTTTTTTTTTTCCTCTTCTCTAGATCGTGTCCCTATCGGTCCCTTAAGTAGTAAATCTCGTCACCCCGAAGCGGTGTTTCCTGGCCAGTTCCATGGTGGGCAATTAATTATGCCACGTTAACTGCTCGTTGTATCTTATCAGCCTGGGTTTCTTCTCCACGCTCGCGAACGTTCACGCGGAACGTTCGTTGAACACGATCTTCGAATAACGCGACACGGTTGGAAGCTCACTCCAAAGTGGATGGATGATTGCTCTTCTTTTATTTTCGAAGGTTTCGCGCTCCTCTTTCCAAAGAGGTGGCGCTTTTTTAAATCTCGAAAGAAGCTCGAAGCTATTGATCTTGCTCTTGATATAGATAATTGCGAGGATGTGTCCCGAACGACGCAAGAAAGAGCGAGTGTTTTGCGAGATGCGGCGGATGGACTGAGGAAGATGGATCCTCGGTCACACGTATTAACGTATCAGAGCATTCAGATCGTTTCCCTCTCGGCTTTTTCATTCGACTCGCTCGTTAGAAAATTCTATTCTCTACCCGCAACATTCTCCTCCAATCCTTTCGCAAGCGGTGGAAATCTCTGCTAAATAAAATCGTTCGTACGAGGTAATGCGAAAATGCAGGCGTTTTCTCTCGCGCAAAAATCGAAGGAACTTAATCGACCACAGCAGCAACCATTAGGTCCTTCTTTTAACCCGAGTTCCGCCGGGTTCCCACGACTGACACGCGCGGCGCAAAAATCTCTGAGAAACGGAGATCGGCCGGCCACACGGAATCAGTGTTCACAGTGTACGCGCCGCGTGCAATTGGTTTCCGGGCATTAGCTACGGTGCTAGCAAGAAACGGTTGACGCCGCGTGGCGCCCCGTGCATCATACTCTCGCGCCGATAACTCGCAGCGGTGTTTGCACTGCACCGCCACGCAAGAAGAGCATTTCGCTACCGTGGTCTCGCGTTAGGAAATCTTGATTAATAACGGAATAATAACACGCCTCTTCGTGCCTTCGAATCCACGGTATTACAGGTTTCTCTTTTCATCTCGGTTTCATCTCGGTTTCATCTCGTTTCAAGCGCCGAGATCGATCGGATTGTCGCTCATCATCGCGTTTGGACCTCGCGCAGCATTTTTCTGGTCTCTGAGACGAGACAGGAAAGAACGTGATACTACGAGTGGTCGAAATGTCGCCTCGAAAACAGACCGAGAGATGGAAATGGATGTTTTTTTCATTCGGTTGAATGATCAGATAAGAAGCTGTCCATGTTCCAGCGATTTCTTCTTGGCTTTCAGGTTTTGTCCGGTTGAGTTTAATCTTGGAGAAGCTGGGATTGTTTTACGCCGCTCTTTTGGATTATATTTTCGATATTATTTTACGGATATTTGCACAAATTTACGTCTTTGTGAATGTAATCGAAAAAATAGGAACTTGGTAAAGAATTGTATTTAAACGTTGTAGAAAGATATTTAAAAATTTCTTACAAAGATCATGTTGGGTAAAGAATATTGAACTTTTGCAAGAAGTTCATTGCAAAACGTCAGTTTGTTATTAATACAAAAAGTTCGTATAATCGTGATATTTACTCTGGCATATCGTCACGAAGTTGAAGAAGCAATTGCCATCGAAAATTTAGGTGAAAAAATTATATATATTTGCAATTTTAGCACGTTTTAGAATATTTCAAGACAACGAAAGAAACAATGAAAATATGCACTTGAAAATAACGGGAATCGTTCAGAGAAATTTCGAAACTTCGAACAAATTAATTTTGCAAATATTTGACCTTCTTTTTACGAATCGATGAAAATTCTCTTCTCCACAGTTTGAATTTTTATTGGAGTAATTTTCAAAAACCGTACAATGTCAAGTTCTGTAAATACCGTGAATACCAATTAAATTAAAAATTTTCAAAAAAAAAAAAAAAAAAAACACCAAACAAATGTATGATTTTGTTACAAGTTGACTCTATGTTACAGCAAGTGCATTTACTGTGTTTTCGTCATCGTCCCAGATATTGAGCACACTAGTGCACATTCTCAAAATAAAACAACACTCAATTTCACGAATACTGGTTCATCAGCGATGCATTTAATTCGAGAACAGCCAGCAAAACTAACGAAATGCCACGAGTTCCATCGTATCGCGTTTTGATCTACGCGGTGGGTGATCTATCCGATGGTAGATGTTTGGGGCGAGCTTTTATCATTCGTCCAACACCTCGACTTCAATGGACGCCCGTACGCGATTATTTCCACCGAGGGTCGACCGAGGTTAAGTGGATATTATTTACGAAGGTCTCGTTAGTTTGAAGAAGGAACGCCGCGATGATTGAATAGCGGGAGAAACTGGTTTCGTCGGATTTCTTTAAATATATCGGCCGTTTTCTAGATTTATGCTTATTGGTGGGAACGAACAGTTTGAAGCGCGATTGAAAGTTTAAGTGAACCAGGGATCGAAAAAGGAACATTTAAATAAGTTCTAATATTTGAGACACGAATGATCGTTCGGAAAGATGTTCTTACATCACGAGTTCTGATGAGAGATGTTCTTGAAAGTAAACGTTTTGGACGAAAATAAATAATTCAACAAATTAAATGTGAAGATGGATAGTTGAATGTTACAAGACAACTGATTTCTGTGGAATTTTTGTTATACAGATTCTGAAATGTCTGTTCAGAATATTATTCGAAAGCTTTTTTTCACAACAACAGATATTTTTTCTAAAAACAGAAGGAATCTGTTAATTTCGATCCTTGGTTCCAAACGTGAATATACATTTATAAATTTTACACGTCGATATCTACAAAATTGTAACCGCGAGATCATCTAGAACAGCGGCGTTTTGCAAAATTATCGTTCCACCGCTGACGGCTGCTACTTTTTCCAAATTTTCAACATTCGCTACACGAACGACAGGTCTGTTACCGAAAACTGTTCAAAGGGATGAAAAGTCGGACTGTCTCGGCGCAGGCCAGCCTCTAGAATTCTAAACTCGCGCGACGCCGGCACCCGACGACGACGACGACGACGACGACGATCCCTTCCCACCGCCACCTCCCGAGCATTCCCGGTATCCGCCGGGAACACAGACCTCGCCATACATATGTAAATCCGCGAGCATGAGATGGTATCGCCGCGACATCAGCGGATATTATACCGGGAGGGGAGGAAGGTGGCCGCTGGTTTTATCGAACACTGGTATCCTCGCGCGGTAGGCATCGAAATCCATGCGAAGGTCGTAAGGATAAGCGAGGATCGGTCGTGGCTCGTCGGGTTAACGGGACGCGCGCTGGTGGCGTACGAGATTTGCGCGCACGAGCGCCGTTGACTTTTATCAGGAAACCGTCGCCGCGTCGCCGAGAAGATCAGGAAGTTCCGTGGAATGTCAGTGTTCTGTCCCTACGATTATGTCGCGGCCGAGGTGAATCCTTATCCGGCGTGGATCGTCGGTCAGCGAGGTTAAGTCTATAGTCTCTAGTGGGAATAGCGGCGAGAGGGTTGGCGGCGGAACGAAGGACGAAGGAGAGAACGAGGGAGAGGTGGGGAGAGCCAGCCGGGTAAAGATTACGCGTAGAGATACGCCTAGACGGCGAAATTCAAATGAGCCGCGGGACTAAATCGAAGAGGCTCGGCCAGCTGGATCGGTTACACCGCGGTTTCGTATCTGATCCTGGAAACTGGAACCGTACGAGACGTCACACAGAACTCGGTGCTGTAACTCGGCGCGTAACGCGCGTGTCCTCCGCTCGGTGGCCGCGGGGGTACAATAGGCCGCCCCGTCATCCCCCTGATCGTTATCGCAATTAAAACCGGTTCGTCGGCCCCCACGAATGCCTGTGTAACACGCTAGCCTCCGCACACCTACGATTTTTTTCCCATTTTTCCTCCACCGGGAATATTCTTTCTTTCGGCTCGTTTCTTTCTCCTCTACGCCGGGATCGAAGGTATTACGTTACGACGCTGCCTCGTTCGTGTCACTCTGCCGAAATTCTGGTCGTGCTGTCCGAGGGGTAATGGAATTTTTACAGATTGTTTTTTCTCTCTTTTTGGAAAGCGAGAACGAACTTGATAGGAATGATCGAACAGCAATCGAAAGGAATTTTTATGGTGATCTTTCAGTTTTTTCTTGGACGAGGCTTGTAATTTTGTAGCCAAGTAACGCGGTCCTCGATTTCCAGTTGTCAGTCGTACAAACGTGATTATGCCATTTCAGGTAGATTAACCTTTTCCATCCGTCTCGTAAGTAATCTTCGATACCTCTCGCGTGTCACGACCCTTCGGAAACAGTTTCATTACATCTCGTTCTATCAATTTAATCATCCAATGAAACCAAAGTCCAAAATATCCGATTACTCCGAGGTATCCATCGCGGATGCCTCGAACCCTCGAATATTCTCTCGAATGTTACTACCGAAACGAACGAACCGAGGAGCGAATGAGGGATAACGAAAGAGGTTGACGTGGACGTGGCCTCGCGGAAACGAGGCGACGTAACCCGCCGGGTGGCTGCATTGTACAATTATTTGCGCAACACACGCGCTCACCCGGATACCGTCTGATTGAAACGTTAACCCTTAATTAGCGATGGACTTTCCGGCGAGCTCTTCTACATAGCGGTTCGCCGACGCGCAAATAAGCACGTTTAATTGCTTCTTAATTATAATCATCAATTGCGCGCACGTCCGCGGCGCGCAGCGGTGCACGCTCGTCGTGCTACGCCGGCTTTATGATCGTCTCGTTGGATTGACCAACGTCGAGTACCCTAGGTGGGCGGGCGGGTGTCTTGTCACTATGTTAACGTTATTAAGCAAGCGAGCGTGCAATTTTTCTTCTTTTTTTTGTTTTGTTTTGTTCTTTTCATTTTTCTCTTTCTTTCGTTCGTTTCTTCCCATTTCTTCGAGATGGAGGAAGGTTGATGCGCGCAGGGTAGAGGAGAGATTATGGTGGCTGGTTGGTTGGCTGGTTGGCTGGTTGGCGTTCATTAATTAACGAGTCGGCGCGGTGGAAAATTTACATCGACGCTGGGAAATGGGAAGTGCTCGGTGGTCCGTTCGACACGATACGCGGCGTAATTGACTGAGCCGAGGGTTCAGGATACGAGAAGTCTTCTTTCACGTAGTTTCATCTCCGACAGTGCGAATCGTCGGTTGGGATTTCTCTCATTCCAGCTTCACACTTTCTCCAGCTTGTACGCAAAGGAAAGCAAACTTTTTTTCTAGATCCAAAATTCTGTACGTTTTACTAATTTATAAATACATTTGCTGTAAAATTTTTCGACAATTATTTTATCGGTTCGAGAAATTGTTCGATCGAACGCGAACGTTCGACGGTACTCGAAAAGTAGTGTAAAGCGTTACTATACTTGTATGGAAAAATTAAATCGTTCGAACGTTCTTGCACTTGTTCGAAAACTTTCTGAAACAAATGCGAGACTGTTCAAGCGCGACAAATGTTCGAAGCAACGTCCATAGTTCTGTGAAGTGTGATGAAATTCTCTCTCTCCTTCGTTCTTTAGACGACGTACTTGGATTGCATAATCGCTCGCGAAACTCGGAGCGTCTTATCTTCACCCTTGCAGGAAATCGATTTGGCGAACAAGCGTCCGTCACACCGTTTTCTCGCCTGTCAATTAATCGTCGGTCGAACATCGCCGAAACGCGGCCGCGGGTCGTTAATCAACGGAAAGAGGCGGCGGTTATCGTTACACGAGAGGTCGCGGGATCATCGATGAATATCACGAATTCCGTGTCCCCTTCCACCTCCCCCCCCCCGCCTTTGGCGCAGGATATTTAGATATATACCGCGTACAAGCTACGATAGCACGCGAGCACGCGATCTATATACGCGATTTCACAGCGAGCGTCAGGCCGCGCACGATAATGCTTCTTCTCATTAAGACATTGAGAAATATTGGAACTCGTGATTAACGGGACAAAGCCCAGGGTCTTCTTTAAGCGTTAACGATAACCGACTGACTTTCAGCGCGCCTGCTGACCCCGATAAAATATATATTCCTGCTGGGGAGAGAAGGGTTATTACTTTAGAGGCTAGAGTCGGGACGAATCTACCTGGCTGGGTGGCTGTGAGAGAGCTCGATCGCTCCGCCGCGCGATTCCGTTTCACGTTCGTCGCGTTTGCCGATTATTAATTTCGCCTCGTGACGATGCCGTACACAAGGTTTCGAATGTCGAGGTGCGCCACTCGTTTCGTGTACGTGGATGCTTGGAAATCGTTGGGACGTCGTTGCTCGAACGAAGCGCTTTTCGTACAAAATTTTTTGCCGCTGTCTTTCGCGAACTCGCGGGACACGCCAAAATAATTGTTTCACGCCGTAGAAAAATTTTCGTGGAACTCGTACATTTGTGGTAACAACCGTGTCGTCGCTGAAGCGAAGCGTCCGTTCGCTCCTTTCGACGAAATTATTCGATTCGTTAGCATTTTACACGACCGGCTGCGACGACCACGATGGCTCGTTACGTGGTACGAAAACGTTCTTCTGGCGCAGCAGCGTCTTCCAAATCCGACCGATCGTAACAACGTACGAGAGAGCTAAATGAAAAGCCGAGCCTCGCGAGCACCGGTTGTTATCGGCCCTCCAAAAAACTGTGATCGTGAGCGGACTGGCGAGTGGTTGTCCGGCGGTCGAGCCACCTAAAACCGCGGCCGAGTGCCGCGGTGGTCTGCTCGCGGTGGCAAAACCGCGTGATCCTCGTATAGAAAAGCGGTGCAAGAAGTGGAAACGTTAACGAGCATCGGCGAGCCAGGATTTCCATGTAGACGCCGGTGTATCGCCACCGCTTGATTACTTGGCACGCCGGTATCGGGCAAAACGGGATTGGCGGGGATCCAATCGGCGAATCGTCGCACACCGAGTGCTCTTTCCGATCCCGGGATTTATCTGGCAGGTGGTGGAGTCGTGCGACCCCTCCATGTCCACCGCTAACGATCTGCTGCCTCGGTCTTCACCTGTTCGCCAGGTCCCGTTCTTTTTTTCTCTCCTGCCCGTCCTTCGCGTTCGTCCTTTGCTTCCTCGATCCGAGGATCACCGCCGGAAAATGACGCCGAAAGGGAAGAAACTGGCGGATGGAAGACAGAGGGACGGAAAAGAGAGGAAAGGACGAGCGGTGATCGGCAAGGAGAGAAGCAGAACGACCGAACCGAGTCATCGAGGAGGAGACCCCTCCACGCCACCCCCACTCGAAGCTCGAGAGAGAGGCTATTTTACCGCTAGTCCAAGGCAAGATAGGATGACCTACTTCGACAGGCTCCTCCTAAGTAGAGGGGCATCCAGTGCAGCGTTGATTTCTAATCGGAAAAGTCGCGGTGAACCGCGCCGACGGAGCCGGCCAATCCGCGGCCACCGGCGCTCCTTTTTGCATCGACCGCGTCCGCGAAAAAACGATCGCCGACCAATCCCAGCGGCGATGTTCAGCCCGCTGCCGCTTCCGCGGCATTTGCATACGCCGCGCGAAACGGTCCGCCTGTTGTCCGCCTGTTGTACGCCGCGCGTCGCCTCGTGTCACGTCGTATCGCCGTATCGTTGCGAAACGCCAACTTGCCGAACGATCCTTTGGCCAATTCGTGGATTTATCAGCATCCGGATGATGGATGACTCTCCCATCCTCTTCGGTCCGTAGGGGAACTCGATCCTCCGTTGCAGCTCGTGGTTAACTACAGCGCGTCGCACGTTGCGATGAAAGAGCGTTCTACGATGCTTTTGTCTAGCGCGTAGATCCTAGATCCTAACGTCTGAGAGAATGATTGTTCGAACGCGCGTAATTGAAATCTAATTACCCTCGACGCGATTTGATAATTTATCAAGGGAACGGATGATCGCGCTTCTCTCTCCGCGGAGAAAGAGAGAGAGAGAGTGAGAGAGAGATCGAAGAAGCCTTGATCCGGTTGCGGAGGCTCGACGGTCGGATTCGATCGGCGCGCTGGTTTTTCTTGCGTATTCGTAATTGCGCCTGATGCCGAGCGGGATTACGGCTCAATGTACGTAGCTCTCGCGGCGAGACAATCTAATTTCAGGAACAGCGTCTTTGATCGGGACGTGTTGAGCATATTTCATCGAGACGTGAATCACCGGTTGTATTACCGTACTGTTGTTGAGCCTCCGCTCGTTGTTCGTTTCGTACCGGCCTTCGAACGTTTTAATTCTGTCGCTTAATCCTCGATTCGAGCGTGATTTTTCACGAAACATAATGCCGGATTAACTAGGCTCGAATGTTTCTTTTGGCTACTAGCCTATGATCTTTCAGCTCGCATCTCGGCGATCTTTGCATTTTTGTCGCGGACGAAAATATCTCGACGTAATGCGGGAAAAGGAAAGGAAAAGCATAAAATACTTGGAGCAGAGGGAAATAATTTTATTCATTAACTAACAACTTGTAGCTTGAAAGTTTTTTTCCCCTATTCTGAAAATATAGGGAAATATAGGGGAAAGTAGGATAAAACCGAGTGCCTAATATCTCCTTACTTAGCTTCGTAACGAAAAATCAAATGGCAGAAAAAAAAGAAGAAAAATTCGCACAAGGCTAAATCTCTGAACTGGATCTTGTACAATAAGAAAATGACCAAACTTTTCGGAGAGAATTGTTTGGCTCATGGGAAAATATTTGAAATAAATCATCTTAACCTCTTGACATATAATGACGTCGTACGTTTCTCAAAGACTATTGAGTTGTTAATTTGTCCCTTCAACATTTTTTATTAATTTCGTCGCATACGTATTGCAATTTACATTTTGCAGTATAAAAGTTGTCCTTGTTAAGTTTACAAAAATTTTAAAATAAATATCGGTCATATTGAATTAAGGGGTTAAGCAACTCCCCAGATCAGTTGCTCGCGGCTAAAGGAATCTCCCCGCCTAGAAAGATAGCTACACTTTTGGAAGATCGGTTTAAACCAGTAATTGTAACAGTTAGAAGCCCAAATAAAAAAAAGAAAGTGAGAGAAGAAAAAAAAGAAACGATTCGAGCTACTTGCACCAGGTTCACTGCCGCCGTCTGATCGCCGAGGAGATCGTGTATGATGTAGACCAGAGTAACAATTAAGAGATCGTGCCGTGGTCCAGCGAGATCCCCCTAGATAGGCTCGTGGGAAACGGTGCAAGAGCGGTGCCAAGAGCGTAGAGCAGCACGGCTCGGACCGTTGTACGTCGTTAAAGACGCGTCATTAAGGTTAAACGCTCCGGAGAGCAGTCGGCCGATGTCCGTCGTTTGCACTGTTGCGCGCCCGGAGCGGCAGAGGATCCGTATATCTCAAGCAAATAACGAATTAATGCGGGCCCCGTGCCACATGACCGAGCCACGTCTCCGCGGAAACGTGTATACGACTGACTCGTGTCGTTTCAGGTTAACTCCTGCTGGCCATTTTCTACGGTGGAACACCACGTTTCACCCTCGTCCCTCGATCGCTTATTCGGCGTTCCTAACCTATTCAGGGTCTCCGCTTAAGCAGTTCGTCTCTCCGCGCCAGTTCCGTGTCTTTATTTTTTCATTGCCGTTCCCGTTTGATGTGCTCAAGTTTTACCTTCGAGGGTTTTCAATTTTTCACTGCCACCTCGCCGCCCCTGACTCTTTTTTCGTCTTTTTAACGCGCCACGTGTACATCCGGCACGTACCGCCGTACGTTCGCTAGTTTTCGAGCCACTTTAACTCTCTCAACGAGACGTTTTCCCTTCTTATTAAATTCTTGATCGAAACTGCTCGTTTTCCGCTATCGAACCCGACGGAGGGACTCAATACGTGCTTCGTATCTTTTATCGGTACGTAAATATGTACCAACGATGTGTAATAAATACAATGGTACGTCGGTAGTTTTTTATACGTCAGCGACGTTCTTTAGAAGAAGCCGCTGTTGGGAAGAATGCGTAAACAGGATTGTCACGAAGACGTTCGTACCTAGGAGAACGGGTCGACGGATCTCGAACGTTGAACATTCCATCGAGCGGTCTCAGATTGAGCGTGTCATCGATGTCTGTCCATTGATTCCTGTCAGACGAGGAGGACAAGTCAACTTTTCTTCGTTCGGCCGAACAAGTCACTCGTATAAATTTCTGCAAAGTCGATTGCGTTCGATTCTTGGTTCTCAGGTGAACAATAGTAATCAAACTTGCATTCATACGTATCTTCTTTTTTTTTTTTTCTGTTTTTTTTTTCAGCGAGATTCGCCGATAACATCTGCGCTTTGAATATTCTCGCCGGCTTCCTGATTCTCGGAATATTTTACCGTTGAGCGTAAGCTGACTGAAATTCTTCTTCAGATCGATAATTTCGACTCGAGGAAGAGTCAAAGATATTTCCACAGTTAGACATTTAATTCAACAATTACTGAAAATGTCTCGCTTAACGACATTCGCTGGCATTCGCGACAGCGAGAGGCAAACGCAAACACGATCGAGTCTCCTTATCAAGCCGGAGGATGAAGAACACCCACGCGCGCGCGTCAACGTTGCGTCGTGACAGGCAGACCAGAGGTCTGAACAAGCTGTCAGCGTGGCGTAGAAACGTTGAACAGGTTGCGCAAAACGGTTTTTAGTCGTCGACGAACGGATCAAAGGAAAGTATCGACCGCGGTGCCAAGGTGTAGATCGTTCGATCACGATCGGCACGTAATTACGAGAGGCGACGATACCTTCGCCTCGATCCGTGTTACAGAGTCTCCGTTGATTGCGTAGTCGCGCGCAACGAGTAAACGCAATAATAATTTAACTGACAGGCCTCGTGCAATCCAAGTGTCCGTCCAAGTATCATTTGTCGAAGCGAGTCAGAGAGAGAGAGAGAGAGAGAGAGAGAGAGAGAGAGAGAGAGAAAGGAAACGAAACGAATAAAGATGGACGGGTGAAGAGGAGAGGAGAGATCACTTCGCGAGGCATTAATCTTTCCTCTCTTTCTGGAGTATCGCGATCGAAACGTTTCGGACGAATAGACAGGGGGTACACCATGACGGGAAATGTCGAGGTCCTCGACGGCTGGGAATGAGTTTGCCGGTTTCCTCCCACAACCAGTCGGCCAGTCGGTGCTCCCCTTCCTCTCGCTTCGTCCCCCTGCCTTCGTTCAGCCGCTTTGGCCGGCCTGACAAGAGCTTACGACTATTGTTTTACCCGCGACGGACTGTCCGTTGTTGCAATTCTACTTTCTCTCTTTTTTCCTCTTTGTCTCTCTCTCTCTCTCTCTCTCTTTCTCTCCGCGTCACGATTTTAGAGAAAGCTCGCGAGGAAGTTCTTGTCCCCTGTCGCTGGCTCCACTGGTTGCGTTTCGGTCGATGGACTTTTGTTCGAAGACTTCTTGTTTTCTGCTAGACGTGTCTGATCTTCGAGATCGACAGAGCTCTCTGGCAAGAAAAGTTCGGTAAGTGAATGATTTAGAAAAGGGACAAAAAAAGAAAAAAAAAGAAATTGGGAACTGTGCACGAATGTAATTCGCGCGATCGTTAACAATGAAACGATCCTAGAAATGAAAATACTCTTCTATGTGTAAAAGATATTAAATTGAAAGGTAAATCGTTTGATACAATCTGCATCATGATAAGTATTGCGGCAAATGTTCAAAAATCGAAAACGTCAGGATTTGGAAGAGTATCTTTATTCCTTAGCAGGGAAAACATCGGTGTGTAAACTGTGTATGTAATTTAAAAGTCAAAATCTCCTTTGAGGAATATTCTTATTCCTCGGGATAGTTTCTTGGCAGGAAAAAGATCTGTGCATAAACTATGTATGTATATAGTTTGAAAGTCAAGATCTCCTTCGAGGAATATCCTCATTCCTCGTTCCTTTATAGCAGATAAAAGATCCCTTTTCAGCAGGTAGGAAATCTGTACGTAGTCTAAAAAGCCAAGATTTTCCTGGCGGAATATTTTCATTCCTCGGGATAGTCTTTTGGTAAGAAAAAGATGTGTGCATAAACTATGTATGTACATATATAGTTTGAAAGTCAAGATCCTCTTTGAGGAACATCTTCATCCCTCGGGATCGTCTTTTAGCGGTACAAAGATCTATGCGTGAATTATGTATGTACATAGTCTAAAAGTTTAATTCTCCAGTCTCTGAATTCTCCAGACACAAGCAGGATAAAATTTCGAACGACAGAATTATCGTTGTTCTAATTCGAGTATACAGAGTTTCTCCCTCCAGAGCGATCTTCTCCGCCGAATTCGATTCATTTTCCTGACTTACGTCACCGAGTGAGATACTCCAGTCGCTTTCATAATTCTATTAACCTCGTGCCTCGGCTCGTGCGAGGCTTTCCATTCCACGAGACCAGGAATCGAAACGTCAAATTTCTTCCGCGATCGTGTGGAATGAAAGAACCAAGAGAGAGAGGGACAGAGAGAGAGAGAGAGAGAGAGAGAGAGAGAGAGAGAGGCGTCGCGACGACGGTAAGCAGCGGGCAGTGGAATGAGCCTTTTATAGTCGACTCGTTACGCCGCCTCGTGAACGTGCCATTCTCGGTTCACACGCGGCGATAATGCTCCGAGGAAAAGCCGCGGTGCCGATCGAATGGAGAAAATATTCTCGTTTCCTCGATGTCACTCGGAAAATTAAGCAACAACCTTTCAACCGCCAGGTAATTTGTGCCAAGTTCCGTGATGGTGCTGTCTTGCGATGTTTGCTCGGCGCCTAATAAGATTCTAATTGCACTGGAAACGTTTGACGAGCTGAGGTGATAAGACGAAGCGAGGCTATGATAAGAGGCACGCCACTGTAACGATCAAGCGTCATCGTGAACAGGGAGCAGTCGGATATCATCAGCGTTTTCACCGTCACTCGCGGAGGTTCTCCAAGGACGTTGGAACGTTCCCACGCCTGCAGGCGAGACCGATTCCTTTCTGTACAATTAATAATTTATCGCCCTTAATTTGTTACCGCGAACGAACCGAGGAAAAATCGATTTCAGAGTCTCTCTCTCTCTCTTTTGTTCTTCGCCTTCTTTCGGTATCTTTGGTTGATCGTATGGAATCGACAGAAATTCGGACGCGAGAAGTTGTGTCAATTAGAGAGATTTGATGGAGGAAACGCGGTCGGCTTTAAATTTCGACTTTCGATGAAACAACGAATGAAATTTGTCCTCCTTCTCGTTTCGGTGATTCACGGCTACTTTTGTCCAGTTTCACGGATATCAATCTTCCCTCACTCCCCATCGCTCGTCGGTTTCAGAAACGCAATAAATCGTGGAATCCTCGAACGAACGACACGGCGCATTATCAACGTATTCCGTGAACACGTGGCTTTTTACAAGGCGGCGGGGATAATCGCCGGCGTTTAAAAATCTTGCGCAACGCACATTAATTAAGAATCCTCGACATACTTCGCGGCGTTACATCGCAATGACAATTGTCCATCCGTCTTTGCAACTTCAGTTTAGTCACGTCGTTCGCCAAGTATAGGCGCGAGATCAGAACTCAGGCGGTAAAGAAAGTTGGAAGAGGCGATCGTGATCGTGTATCTGCTCACTGTTAATCCCTGTTTACCGCGCGCGTTCGAGCGCGTAAAGATGGCTACTGGTTTCACTCGACGACGCCTCGAGTCACGTATTTTTTCTGAAATATCGCAGCTTGTCGGCTGGTGGCACGTGCAGTCGGTCGTATACGTTACTTTCGACTCGACTACATCTTCCTCGGAGCAGTCAGTTCCTTCGGAATGACGTTCGCGACGTAATTATTATAATTTCCCGAGCGTACTTGAAAAGTTACGATTGTCTACGCAATGGAGAGTAAATTTTACCATCTGCCATTTTTGGAGGATTCTCTAGCATTGCGTGTTGGTACATTTATGTTGAAGATACTTGAAAAATTACGATTGTCCAAACAATCAATCCTTGCAATGGAGAATAAATTTTACGATACGGAATTTTTGGAGGATTCTCTAGTATTGCGTGTTAGGAAATTTAGGTTGAAGATACTTGAGAAATTAGGGTCGTTTAAATAATCAATCCATACAAGAATGAATTTTACGATCGCATATTAGAGAGTTTAGGTTAAAAGTTGTTTGAAAAATTATGACCCACGCAACGGGGAATAAATTTTACGAGTTACAGTTTTCGGAGAATCGCGTTGCACGTTGAGGTGAATTTAGTTTTGAGGATCGGGGGAAAGATATTTTTAGTTATTTTAGGAAGAAAGATTTTACACCGGATGGGTGGATTAAAAATTTGGGAAACAAATTGAATGAGTTTTCTGAACAGGAGACAGCCACTGGTCTGTGGTGACACTCTTAGGGCAGATTGACATCGGGAAATGCATATATCATTCAAGAGCACAGAGAGCTAAAAGTGTCTCTCAAACTTGCTGACGTTAACACGCCGCGTCACTTGGGGAACGTGACGGCAGAATATTAACAGTGTCGCGCTTGGAAAATTGTAATTTTTCGTATCTCTGGGACTGAGACTGAATGGCATGGAAATTCTAGGAAGCCATTTCGCTCTGGGATAATTTGAGAGATCGAGTTCTCACGACTGTTCGACGTAACAGTTTCAATACAATCGCGATTAAAACTACAATTTTCGATTCTCTGATTGAAGATACAACGCTGATTGTCGATCAGCGAGAACGCAAAAACAGCGAGCGTTGGTTTTTCTTCGTACGCACGATCTTCATTCCACGACATCGCGAGATTTACCGATTCAGCGAACGTTTTACGGATTACGATTATACCCTCTCTCGAACGAAAAAAGAAAAGAAAGAAAATCTCGTTGGACGATCGCGATGCATCGTGTGCCGACGTCGTCGTCGTCGTACTTATCTCTCTGGCCGCGCGAGCGACGAACGCGTCTCGTAACGAGTTATCAAATGAGATTCCGATGGCTCTGGCCATACCCGGTCGTAGGGTATCGCGTTTAACGGCAATAACGAGGAAATCGCGGTGGTGAAACGAGTCACGACAGACGCGAATGGACGACCTCGGCGCGGCGGCGGTGTGCCGCGCGCCTCGAGAGGGGAAGAAGAAGAAGAAGAAGAAGAAGAAGAAGAAGAAAAAGAAAAGAATCGTTGGCAGGGGGATAAAGACGGCGAATTGTCGGAGGGAAGGACGAACGGGAGGCGAAAGTACCAGCGGTTACTCGTATACCCCGGGACAGGGAACGAGACGCACGAATGGAAAAAAAGGTGGAGAGAGAGAGGGAGAGAGAGAGAAAGAGAGAGACGAAGCGAGGCTTGGCACAACGCGGCGCACAAACCCGGCCGTTTTCTCTAATTCTCTGTGATTGATGGCGATTGGCGAATTTTTCTTAGCTGGCCCAGGTAGGTAGGAAGAACGGAGTGGCAGGTGATTACCGTTGGTAGGCAGGTTGCAAAGCGGCCACGAAGCGGCGCACGTGCGTCCCGCCTTATCGCCTCTTCTACGTACGTGCATTTACACGCGTCGTCGTAACGCGGCGCAGAGGAAGAGAGAGAAACCGACGAGTCGTTAGGCAGAGAAAAGGGGTGCAGGCGGATAAATAGATGGATAAGCGGGGGAAGGGGGCGAGTGGTACGGACTGGGAAAAAGAAGATATTCGATAATGGCGAGAACTGTTGCGTAAAATATCCCGCTGATGGCTGGCGCGATTGAGTCGTCGACGTGGATGCTAACGTGGATGCATCCCGTAGCAAGGGAAGAAGGAAGCGGTCGCGCGCCGGGGATTGATCGAAGGAAGAGGGAACGAGGAAGAGGGAACGAGGAAGAGGGTAGCCGCGTGTGATCGTCGTTTAATTTCACGCACGAAACCCACGGCTGTCATTAGAACGTAATTCATGGTTCGCCTCTGAACGACGCGTATTCGCCGGCCGTTGGTACGTGGTTAATTTTAGTAAACGTTCCTCCTCGCGCGTTCGGGTCGGGTCGAACGTTCGATCCCTCGACGATGGATCATCGGGCTCGACCTCCGTGAGAATCAACGTTTTCAGAAGTTTGACTCTTCCGATTCAAGAAGATCACGAAGTATTTCCAAGTTTCTGTCGTTCGCGGAATTATTTGGCAATTTGGTATTTACGGGAATGTTGATTAAAATTACACGACTTTGATTTGCACCTGATAGCATCGTTTTCAACGAATCCAATGAAACCACCTCTATACCAGTAATTTTTCAAGGCTTATAATTTTGTCCGCTGGTGTATTTCATCTGCTCCCTTGTATCGAGAAATCGTTCTCGATTGAATCGATTCGAGCTGTTTCACATAAATATTACGCATCGCAAATTACATACATCGTAAATGGATTTCGTGTTCGTTCAAAGAAAGAAACTTGCTATCATTTCGCGCGGTACTCTCTTACCATTCCTCTCCCCCATTTCCAGTCTCTTTCTCTTTCCATTACTTCCGAGAGGTGGAGCGATAATTAATTACCAATTAATCAGGGTGAATTCGACTTGAAATCCACGTTTACCAGCCTCTGTGCACAGGCTGAGTTTCACTGAACGCGATGACTTACGTCGGAAATCGGTCTGGACAGAGGCGTGACCGGCATCGTAGACGATCGAAGGATCGCGTGCCGGCGTATCGCGAGTGGCTGAACACCAGTGGCTCGCTTAATCGTCCGGCACTGAATGGCTGTTACCCCGTTAATTGAGACTATCCATTAAAATGGTAATCCACGCTTCGCGTTCACGCCATGCTTAATTAATGTCAACAGCGTTAAACTTATAGTCTATCACTCCGCGGCAAACTCGCGGCGGTTCTTATCGACCTTCTGGTCAACGACATTCGTCTCGAGGCTTGTCGATGAACACGATATCGACGAAAACGATACCACGTGCCATAAATATCACGGCGTCGTTCTCCTATCGTTTTGTTCACGCCTGCGTGGTGAATATTAACCGTCCACGTTAAACCGTGAAGAATCGAAGTCGGAACCAGAGAGTCGGAAGAGAGAGGGAGAGTCACTCGATCTCGGCAGCGATTGGCTGACAATTCGTGGTTAGATTTACGACAAGTTGCCACGAATAATTATTTATAACAGTTATTATTGTAAGGCGAGTCGTTATTATTGGAGGAGAGAGGGGGAGGGGGACCACGCTTCCGAGCGTACCGGGTAATTGTTGGAGCGCAACGCAGTCGATAATTAAAGCCGGGCCGCGTAGCGTTTGCTTATGACACCGGGGTATTTTCTTTCTTAATTGACGTGATATACGAGCCGCATGTTTTATGTATAGACGCGTGACTACACGCACCGCGTATTCAGATATATCAGCCGCATTATTAATATCGTTAAAGCAAGGTGAGTGACGTAGCTTCGTTACGATCTCACCGTTCGTTCGATGTTCGTTCGTTCTGCACGTGCCTTTCAACACGCCCTCCCTCTTTGTTCTTCCATTTTTTCGCCTCTGTCACTCTCTGCTGCCGCTTTCTTTTCCAACTTCTGTCAGTCCAGCGTGCCAGCCGTGACACGGAGAGACAGAGGAGGCAATTACGTAATAACCAGCGCGGTTCTAATTACGTCTTGCCTTTTCGTAACCTTTTCTACGGAACTCCGTGTTGCTGCACGGCGCTTCTCTCGATTTCCACCAATGCTCGTCGCGGAACGGTGGAACGTTTCGATTGGCTGTACTCGTAAATTTTCTCATCACCCCGTCCGTCTTCTTCTTCTTCTTCTTTTTCTTTTTCTTTTTCTTCGTCTGTTCGCGCGATTGATTTATTTAAGAAAAAAAGATCGCGCCGCGGCTAATTACAATTTTCCTCGCGTGCTCGTCACTCTACGTAGAAGGGGGGGGGGAGAAGTACGCGCGCAGATTGCAATCGATGCCGATAGCTTCATTGTCGATGAACACGAGCGATTGCACGTCAAGCAAGCCGAGCAATGACGAATATTGATGCGCGCCTCGTCGAAAGCTGCGTCAACTTTTGCGCAATCCGATTCGCCGGATCGGACGGACCGGTTACGTCCGCCGTCTTCGTTGATTTCAAAGGCGTGGCTTTAGGGAAATTGCTCGAGTGGCATCTCCCAGCTGCTTCGTTATCGCGTATCTTTTTTGTCGCGTGACGCAAATTCGTCCGCACGAGGGAAACTGACTCGCTCGCAATGAAAAATTCGCGCAAGAAGTACTTAAAGTTACAGTTCGTTTAAAACGAAATGAAGATAGTTTAAAATGTTGCGGATCTGTAACGTAAGGTTCTTTGATTTTCGCGGGAACAAGGGATTAAGAATGAAGAACATCAGGCTGTCGCACGAAAGTAGGATCGATTCACTCGTAAACGTGAAAGTCTCACCGGCGACTGAAGAAGATAGAGCATCCTGCAAAATTGTACCAATCGTAATGTTGCAAAGAAATTATTTCGTAGTTTCTCGTTCGAGTAACCTTCGGTTCGATCTATTGTTACCACGGATAGGCAGTTTCTCGGTAAAAAACCGATCGATTTCTCGGCACGGTAAGAACGAGTGAAATTTATCTACGTGGAGGAAACGAGCAGAATTTTTCCCGACTGGTAATAATAGCGCGAAAAACGCGGCAGCAGGTCCCTCCTCGGGACGCCTGCAATTACGCGGTAATTAAAGTCGCCGATTACAGAAACAGGAGTTGCGAGTTTGCGGGGCGTGAACCGGTAATTGCGATACCGCTTACTCGGCCGCGTAAAAATCCCGTAGACAATGGGCCGCGAGCTAGCCCGGGAGATCTTAACTTGCGCGGACAATCGCGCAAACCGGCAGCAGCCGGTGAATAGGATTATCGTTAAGCCGATGTAAGTACACGGATTACCGCCGGAAAAATCCAAGTTAATGCCAACCGACGTATAAACAGATAATTTTCTAGCAAACGTGCCCCGGGACTTCAATGCGCGCCATTAATTCGTTATCGGCGTTCTCCTCGATAAAGGAGAGTGCTTTTTGCACGAGCTTGATCGATTTCTTGATAGTTTTTCGTTAGTTTGAGTGAAATCGAAAATTGCTCGGTGTCAAAGGTAATTTAGGAAACTGTTTAAAAAGAAGCCCTGTCATGCTGTTTGCTCGAGTTTGCTCAATTTCTTTCATTTGCGAAATGAAATAAAATATCATTTCAATTACACAAGATTGGGAAATTATACGAAATGTATAGTCGTATTATCATATAATTATATTCATATTATTATATGACATTATACGAAATGGAATAAAAAAGTTATTCAAAGTCCAAGGAACATCTCGTTGATGTATCACGTTCAAGTCCATCATTCATAAATGCCAAAATACAAACAAACTCGCGAAACTTTATTAACACGTTTCGTGCCGGGCCGATTTTTGGTTACTTTCCGTTTAGGCCGCTATTACGATTGATAATTTAATGTTTCTGAAGGGATTTTATAATAGTGCAAAAATTATAATTATGAAGAGAAGTATTATCTAGAGTTTAAGATGCATTACACAAAAAAGCAACAAACTTAACTTCAAGTTATTATTTTAACAAGCAATTTTTCAACGATGTCAAAATTAATTTAAGATGAAACATTTTGTTCCAAACATATTTAGTATTATTGTTTATGTACAAAATAGTAATAATTTATTATATATAATACTGTACAATAATATTAAATATTTAAAAAGTGACATTTACTTTAACGTTATTTTAACTTTCTAATGTCACTTTGATGACAAACTTTATAGTAAAAAATGATCGTATATGCCTCACGATAGAATAAACACGGTGTACAATAACTTTATAAAAAATTTTTAAAAAATTCTTCGTTTCACAATGAAAAAATTCCAAATTAAACAAAAAGTTCACGGTAGGGCCTATTATATTAGTTCCACGTGGCGCGGAACGTGTCAACGAACGAAATTGAGACAAAGACAAATGGAATGTAATTATTGACACAGACGTTGATAATTTAACGTTAGATCAATGCGAAACGTGTACGACAAAGCAAAGACAAGTGTAATTAACGTAGAAACGCTTCGACAAATCTCCCATTTCTCGACACTCGACTTACGTCGGGGCGAACGTTCGATTTTCTTCTTGTCGAGGCGTCACCCTCGCCGCTCACCGTCGCTCGGCGTCCGGATCGTGGCGAGGAGGAGCGGAGCTTGCAAACGGAGCGGACGACTGGAAGGCGAGCTGGTCGCGTCGTGCAGCAGCCGTGCACCGACCGATCGCTGATATCTCAAATAGACACGTTAACGTTAGGCCTCTGCTATGAGCCTAAGGGCTTCCACCGGCGATTGCTGTATGCGGCTGACGTTCCCGGGTACCTTGTAGTGCCCTGCTGTAAAGCCAGGCCTCGCGTCGGTCCCCCACCGGTCCCCTGCCGCCCGGCCCCGCGAATCCGCGTCGGGCCCGCAGTCCTCTCTCAAGGTGGTTGTGCGAGCCTTGCAACGTGCTGCTGGCCGACCGACCTAACCGTTATCCGGTTAACGAGCTACCACCGCTACATACACCGGCCACACGGTATACCTATTGCGCATGCACGAAATGTAAACGTGGGAACCGGAATTGGTAGGCCGGGGACCGTCGAGTGCGGCGCATCCTCGGGTGAGAAAGGACGAGGAGGCGACGAGGTGGTTGCTTGCCTCTCAGCCATCAGATTGCTGGACGCTCGCCGGCCCTGATCGTTGCACTTCAACCCTCCAACCATTTATTTCTGGTTCTCCGACGGAGACGAGAAACTGCGATGCGTTATCGACGTTTAATTTGACAAGCGAGCAGAAAAATAATTTCTCGAAGTTTCAGAAAATCTAGGCACAGAAGAGACGCAACGATGGAAAATATTTCCTTTCGTTGTTCCAATTTGACTTGATCGGCATTGAGGCAACGTTGGCCCTCAACGAATTAATATAATGTTGAATCAATTGTTATTAATTGGCGTGAAAATAATCGTACTGTTGGAAATGTTTCGTTGAATCGTCGCGGAGTTTTCGATTGGGTGTTTCTAAGAAATACGTTTCGCGGAGATTTTTCTTGAAACACAACAGGAAGGTTTTTCGTTTAAATTCGCGCGATTTCGTATTCGAATACGCGGCTTTTATCTCTGGTAGTCGGTTTCCCATGATCCCTGATAAATTCGTTACCATATCTCTTCGTACACTTATGCGCGACTATTTGCATGAATCTTGAAGTGCAGTTATCATGCATGCATGGAGCGTAAACGTGGGAACTGCAGGTTCCAGTTAGTAATTTAAACATAAAGATCTCGAATACAGAAGATTTGTACTTTCCAATACGCCAACTGCCAATTTCCCATAAGTTGTGCAGGCTGCGGGATCTTGAAATGAAATGTTTAAAAAATTATTTCCCTGTACGATGGTACAGGGAAGAATTTTGTTCTGAAACATGCGTGCATTTCTCTCTAACGCAACTGTCCTTCTTTTTCTGTTTCAGGTGAGTTTTTTCAAAGAGCAAATTCTCAAATTCACTCTCACGGAAAGTGGTAAGTGTCGGGCATTCTTCTATAAAAAAAAAAAAAAATAAAGAAAAAGAGTTGGTCCGATGTTGGTCACGTACACGTAAACGAGCGGTGTCCCCCGAAAAATTTAAGACCACGTCCCTTTCTTAGATCGTGATAACGCGTCTCACGAGCCAACAGGTATATAAATGCTGTTCGTGCAAAGATTTGCAGGTGCATTGCTCACATTTTCTACCTACGAAACCCGGCGAGAACAAGTGTCTCAATTTGTCTCTTCTGTCTGTCTTCTACCGAGACAAGTTTATATTTTACAGAGACAAAAAGAAAAAGAAAAAACAGAAACTACGTAAAATCTGTACCTTTTCAGAGAAAGGAAACTATACGGTAAAATTCTCTTCGTGGTACTCGAATAATTATCAATTTAACTGCCGACAAAAGAAATGTGACTTCTTGTCAAAAAAATTATATACAATATCCAAACTTCGAAATCTCAGTCTTCTTTTTACCTAACGTCTTCCACAAAGAACGACGAACGAAAAAGCAAAGACGGAAGGTGAGAATGATAGTTCGCTCGGAGAGGATGAAATTGGCAGAGAAGGCGCAATACCGATCCCCTGGTTGGTTTCGTGGCTGTTGCATCGAAATACCGTAAAAAATCGGGGCCGGTCGTTAGAGCAGTTTTCCAGGGTCAGACCCAGAAGTGACATTTGAGTCCTTGTTAAGGATTCCCGCGCGACCTCGTCGTCTATCGGCTCTCGATCTCGTTCTTTCCGCCCGTTGCATCGGCTTCACCTGCAGGCGTCCCGCGAATCGCCTCGCTATGCGCCAATCTGTGCATCTCTGCTCGCCCCCGCGGATTAGCCAGCCACGATCCTCTCTACGTTTCGCCTCTGTTCTTTCTGCTCTCTCTCTCTCATATATATATATATATATGCATCTCGTGTACATGCACCGGCCGTCTCTCTGTCCAATTCGCGCTCCGATCTGATAGCGCAGTTCTACTTATTCTCGTAGTTTCGATGCACCGGAAACGATTGACTCGTCCACTATTGTCGTCGTCGTAAATATCCACGTTTTTTACACTACAGCGAGTCCATGTCGTGACGTCGCGTGATTTTTGGGACTGTACATTTTTCACAGAACTTGCCGATCTCTGACGAAAATAGCCGATCCTTTCCTTAGACGTAGCGGCTATTAGAAAAAGTATTTCTACATACCTTCATTTTCCAAGTTTATGTTTCACTTTTGTAGTCGTAATAAAGTATTTCGTACGCGATGTGAAATTTCACGTAGACGGATCTAATTGATTGCATGTAAATTCTGTGATAAATTCAAGAGTCCACGGATACTTTTCGTAGTCACTTTACTCAAACTGTATCCAAATTGAAATTTGACTTTTTTAAAAATTGCCTTTTGCCTGACTCAGATGTGTGTTTATAAGGAGTTTTCAGTAGTTTGTTCTTTCTTTCTTCTTGCGTCTCTTCACTCGCGTGTTCCCGCGATCTTCGCGCTGGTCAATGGCAAACGCTGACTCGACGTATTTTTCACTATTACTATCGCACGTACGCGTTTCCATTGGAAAAGAACCGTGTCATCGTGTTTACGATTTCAGTTTCAAGCGATTCAGCAGTTCGTGCATTTCGAACGAAGCTTATGGTCGGTACATCTCGCGTACTAAACGAGAGATATCGATTTGAAACAGAAAAAAGCAACATCTCGAGCGCGGTTTTCACTGGATATTTCTCCTGATGCTCTGCTATTTTTACATCGTGCTCGATATGGGAAACGGATAATATATCCTGACGAGAGGAGCATTGTTAGTTTCTAGTACAGTAACAATCGTGGTCGTTCATTTATTCTTTCCGTACAATGGAAACTCGTGCTTGAGCGAGTAGATTCAATTTCAAAAAATGATCGATCAACGCCGAGAATTTCACGTTGCGAGTATTAATGGAATTCGCATGGACTGTGTCACGTTGAACATTCACTGAATAATCGAAAATTTTTCGACAGAATCGTCGAAAGGCAGATCGATCGCGCGTATAAACTATTCACACGCGCGTCTCTTTTACATCTCCGTCTCTGTTCTGCCATTTGTCGTTGCATTTATCAATCCCCGAGGTTTGTCCACCGCTTGTAATTCAATGCGACAGCGCGCGACCGTGTCGCGAGTGCCGCCATTGCAAATGATAATCGCGCCTCTTGCGCAATTTCCATTATCCCGGCGAAACGACGTGAGAGAATCACACTCGATGTCTCTCCCGATCGATTTAACAGACCATCGAAGTGAAATCGAGCCAAAATGTTCGCGGGATTTCTCTACAAAAATTACTCTCGTAGTTGTTCATTCAAATTTACGATGTACTTACCTTCAAAGTAGTAAGTCCTCTCCTGGAATGTATACTATATAACTCGCAAATAAAATTTACGACCAGACATCTCATCGAGGGGTAGAAAGAAGGAAGGCTAGAAATTTTGTCCAGGTTGCACTTTCGAGATGTCAAGATGATTTTTGGAAGAAAAAGCCCAAACCTAACCCAAACCTAACCCAAACAATGAGGTTTCTTCACCCTACATTTATTTATGATGTTCGTGATGGTGACCTTGGGTGTCAATACTGTAGGAATTTTCGTGAAAGATGGTTGTTTATTTAAAGTTGAAAAATAAGAAATTTTGTTTGATGGCGATTTAAAATGATTTTACACTGTTCTCTCCTAATGTTTACTTGCTAACATCGCTAGATTCGCAACTCTCAACTCACTCTGTTCTCTCTGACTTCTCGAAACTCATTCTGTTCTCTCTAACTGCTCGAAACTCACCTTCTGCCTTCTTCCTCATCTGCGTCAAATTCGTCATTCATACACAAAAACGCATCCATACCCTTAATATCTGAAATGCTAGGCCTGCAGGACTAGCCATAAACATTCCCAAGTCCCAGGCCTAACTTTCTCTACAGTACGCCACTTGGGACATCTGGTTACAATTGTTGGGCACTGGAGAAAGTTCTGGGCCCTTTCCCAGAATTTGCCCATCCCACAATACACTGATTTACTCTGTCCCTAATCGACAATTGCACCATTTCCAATGTTTCGCAAGTAATTTGTTCGTGACTTTTCACATGGGTACTTCCCGAAATATCTCATTCTTTTTTTCTTAGAAAACATCACAAGAAAAGTGTCTTGCAACTGTGCAACTGTATATCGTAGACGAGGGGAGGCAGTGTTATTTCCACGAGAGAAAAGAACACGACGTAGAGATGGTATCGGGACGGCGACGGAGCAGGATGCTTTCCCGAAAGCTGTCAGGCTAGTTTCGTCGCCACTGTCTAGAAACGGTCGGCATCCGTGTCGTTCAATACCGCGGTCACATTCGAACAATCGTGTCGATGATTATCGAACGTAACGGACGCGTAGAATGGAAATTGAATAAAAAGGGATGGGGGAGGGGGGAGGGGGGAAGAAACAGCCCACGCTTACGTTATGATAATTCACCGTCCATCGTCCTCCTGGACGTTTGATTTTTGCCCCGACAGAGCAAAGAAACCGCTGGAATTCCATCGTCGATCGGCAGAATACGCGAGATTTCTACGATCGTACGTACGATCTTCGTCGTCGGATCGTGTCACACCGCGCGTTCTGACAACCTGCTCGCCCGATATTATTTCGCTATTTATAGCGTGCTGCCGCGATTAGTATCGTCGTACAGTTTCTTCGATGCCTTTTTTTTTTCGCTAGGTGGACCGGTTGACGAACGTCGTGTCCCGCGATCGAAGTAGAGACGTTTCCGAGTCCCGCGAGAGAAAATCTGCTCTTCATGGGGAACACGTAGTGCTCCTCGAAGTTTATGGCTCCACGGAGGAGATACGCGATACATTTTAAAACATTTCAAAAGAGGGAGTTTCAGTTGTCGAGGACCATGCGAGATCGTTCCGCGCGTAGAAATTTCGTTTTTTTTTTGTCTGCTCGACTACGGAAGAACGCGCGGAGCAATTAATCGTTTCATACAGTCGCTAGGACCTCGAGACGAACGCGGAGCGCGCGTTTTCAAAAGTTGAACAGCGGCGACGTTGATTGCAAAAGAAGGAAGAAAGAAATAAAATACAATAATAATATAATAATATATACTAAAATATAATTTCATTGGTTAAGAATCAAGCAAAACGAGAGACGTCTCTTTGTACATAAATTAAAATAAATAGCAGTTGGTGATTCTCGTGGTACATTTATTAGAAAGAGTAAACCTCCATAGAACGATCCTATTCATGAATCGCTCAACTGTCGTTTGTTCACGATCGGTTTCTACTTATGTTTTGACAACGATTAAGCAATATCGACAAACGCGAGGATCTTCCATTTGCACGCGACCCTCTGTCGATTCCTTTTTTCTTCTTTTCTCTTCGTACGGAACAAACATCGTGCCAAAGTGGCAATAACGCTATTACTAGGTAGACGTAACTTAAATTAACAGCTGTTGGCCAAGCGAGCCGGCAACTGCTCGATGGAAGTCGCGACACTCGCGATGGACCGCAGAGGCGTAACGAAAGCCGCGAGTCGCGGTCGCGCGTCTGATTTCGCAGTCGATACTCCTTTACTACTTAATTCACCGCTGCCATTTAATCCCCCCTCCCCTTCCCTCGCCCATCGCGGCCGGGCAGTAAATTTACTCGAACGCGCGGAAAGGTTCGTGACCCCTCGACCCTCTCGGCGTCGCTGCGCCGTACGAATCGCGCAATTCCACCTCGCGATTATCGAAAATGCCACGACACGAACGATCAACGACCATCGCTTATGTTTTGAACGAGATTCGTGGCAACGTTGAACGATGTGTTGGATGACCAACCCAGACAATATTGGATCTATGCAAATTCTGACAACGAGCTAGCAATGTAAACATAAAAGTGGACTGTGAATAGTTAGTCATAAGGGCAAGATCTAATACTTGGTCATCCATGCTCCTTCCCCTTCCACTTGATGATGATAACCAAATATATATATATAAGGACATTAGACCAGAACTATACTACAGTATAGCATACCATAGCTGAGTTTAGCATAAAACATTCTATATCATTCTATATCGTTCTATATCATACATGACCACGATTGTAACAAGAAATAAACTCTTCGAAATTGTAAGCGTGTTGACTCCATTACACGGAATCCAACAGATGAACACGTACACCTGTTTATCTTTACAGTCGTGGCACCAACTCTTATATATTTTTATATAATATATATTTTAAGCACAGACATTTTGAAATGAAAAGAAGAAGAAAAAATACTTTCGCATATTGTTGACTGTAACGAGACTGTACGTCTACGTCATATTTATTGCAGTGCAACTATAAGTCAGTGTAAGAATCGAGTCTTGTCTGACTCGTGTCTACGATATCAATACCTTGATTTGATTTTGATTAACTTCAACTTTGACTAACTCGGAGGCTACTGTTCTTCATTGCTTGATCAATGACGGAGGAAACTCTCGTTTAATGACGGAGACTACGCGCTTGGTCGCTCGAAAGCTTGTTTTCTTCATGCTCGCCAATGCTAATCGTTTCAGATCCAAAGAAAACGATTCAAATCGTTTAGACGCCCCCAAACCTTCGTTTCTGTTATCTAAAAAACAGATTCGCAGTCGTCTTGGACAATAGTATGCGTTGCGTCGACTAGACGGGCACTTGGGAGTCCTTGATACAGTGAACATAGTTAAATTGCCAAAGAACGACTGTCTAAACCATGACTAAGCGTTCGGGAATGTTAGATATATATTCTCGCGCTGACACACACACCATGGGACACATCACCGCGCAAGCGTGCAACAAACAATTTTCTGAAATTGGAGAGACAACGTTACGTTCCGTAATTTCTCTTCAATGCCCTCCTTCGCTCGTCCACTCGAGCGTCCCCCATTTCGACGGTGAACTAGACTACACACGGCGACGAAAATTTATCCAGCGGTGATACCCGGCTGAGTAACGATCAGCGATCGGCCCGTTCGATGCATCGATACCGAGGGAGCAGGCCCGAGATCGTTAGCTTGAACTCGGCTGTTCAGCTGGCGCGGCGATTGGCGGAAGATGTACGGGCAACAAATGAATAACAAACCTAAGACGGGAAGGAGGAAGAAGAAGAAGAAGAAGAAGAAGAAGAAGAAGAAGTGGAAGGTTCTTCGTGTAAGACTTATCGATTGCGAGAGAGAGCAAGAGAAAGAGAGAGAGAGAGAGAGAGAGCCGTTCGCGGATATCGCGTTTGGCAAGATATCGCGAGGTGGTATCGGCAGCCCGAGACCATATGCACCCGAGAAATAACGGTCAAGATCAACTCTCTAGCAGAGAGGCTGAGCTCTCTCGTCGGGAAGGTGGTTCGAGGGTTCGCGTTCGATTCCGCGATACTGACAAACATATTGCCTTATAGCGGCCGGAACAAATGGCAATATATTGCGCGGTTCGCGCGAGAGCACGGATCCCTTCGGTAGGTTTCGTTCCCATAGGACATAGGAGCAGGAAGAAACGAAGGTGGAAGAAAAGAGGAGGAGAAGACGAAGGAGAAGCGACGCAGGCAAACGATGAACCGGACTCTACTCTCCCACGCGGTTCGCTCGTATACGAGCTCGTCCCGCCGATCGAGGCGCGTTCCTGGATCGGTTTGTTTGAAGCCCCGCGCTGCAATTATTAATGCTTTTGCCGATGCTCCGCGGGAGAGACATTTAAGGAGGAGCTAGAGTGGGAACGCCAGTTTGCTCACGATGGTATCGCGGACTGAGGTGGTGTGACAGGTTTCGGAACTGTAACTTCTGCTTGCAAGTTTTCTTCGAGGCATATCGGAAAGATCGGAATCAACTTGGGATTGATCGACGCGTTTGTGGAAAATTCAACCGTTTCGGTGCCATTGGGGGCTATTTAAAAAACCGCGCGATCGTCATGCGGTTAACTGCGAGAAATGCGAAGCAACGCGATGAAAGTGGGTGAAGCAGAAACTGTCCACTTATGCTCGTGATTTGGGTTTGATTGGAAAGAAAGAAAAGAAATCAGGAGAGGAAGCTTCGATATGAATCGAGTGCGTTGCAAATTAAATATCGACTGTATTCGACACGGAATCCGAACAGCGCTGTATGATATTCAAACGGTTGAAAATATGTAGAACGCGAGGTATTATTTATCAATAATCGTTCTTCAATTGCATTGGCAGAAATACGAATTCCCACGAGTACTCACCAAACAGCCCAGTAATAATTTTCTAAACGTGCGATAAACTCGTACTCTCCGCTCGTTATAAAAGTTAATCTTAGAAAAATGATATCTCTACCTTTGTTCTTCCCAAATCCTACAACTATTTCATTTTATAGAGTGTTTAATCCCAATTTATATCCCACGTTGTAAAACGTAATGTAAGTCCACCGCGGATCCGCGTATCGTGAGATCGTTACGAATTCCGTGCAAATTAATCTCGCTGGGGGAGGGGAGGGAACGCGAAAGGAAGAATCGGGTGGGAAGAATATCGGCGGAGTATAGACGGCGAACGAGGATTTATGGAGGGCAGA
Organism: Tetragonisca angustula; assembly: GCA_036937485.2. NCBI lineage: Eukaryota > Metazoa > Arthropoda > Insecta > Hymenoptera > Apidae > Tetragonisca > Tetragonisca angustula. Next base: position 111,048 of record JAWNGG020000230.1, read on the forward strand.
TGGTGCAGCTACTGAAGTAGCCGATCGTAGGGAATCGGCCCGCGGCCGATCGACGAGGACGGTAGGTGAGCAAAAGGGTTGCGTGGAAGGGAAGAGGAGGTCGCTGAGAGAGAGAGAGAGAGTATGCACGAAGATGTTATCTCTCCGCTGGGGCGGAACATCGAGGGTGGTGGCTCAGCGCGGTAGTTTATACTTACTCGCACTTACTTTACTAGCTGCTAGCCCCGTACGAGATACGACGATACCATCTGACGTACGAGCCCCGGCCGCGTTATAAAGACGTGACGATGCGCGATAACGAGGCATAAGAAACGACGGATTATTAATTTCGCGTTGCCTGGCGCACGCGCGTGACGATAACCACCGCCGTCTCTTTCAGACTCAACCCCGGACTTCTTCGCCCTTCGCACTTCCTAGATTGAAGGATTTTCGTTTGTAAAATGTACGTCGTTCGATTCGGAATATTCCTCTTTTTAAAACTAAAAATTTGAAACATCACGAGAAAAGAAAATGAAACGATGGACGAGTAACACTCTGAGAAATTAGACGAGCAAGAATATTAACGTCATGCAACTTTCATGTGGTGATCGTGACTCATTTACGTTCACGTAATTTATGTTGGATTTATAATTTTACTTTGTACTTTACATCTTCCGTGATGGAGATTAATAATGAAATCCAATTGAATACGTATCATTGAGACAAAGTGACTCTAAATTGTTGTATTGGATTGGCCAAAAAGTAATTACGTCTTGAAATGTAACGTAAATTTTAAATGAAAATTCATTGTGTGATCTGATGTTTGATCATTCAAGCTTCGTTTTGGAAAAAAACCTCCGAAGAGAAAAAAACACACAGTGATAAAGTGATAAAGCTCTGATAAAAAATTATTTCACGTGAAGAAGCCTTCGAACGGGGAATCATAAAGTTGCCTGAAAGATCGCAAAAAGGTGATCGAACAAAATGTACTAATTAGTATAAAAAGTTTCTGCCTCTCGTAAAAAATTCGCCCACGAAAAAACGCGGTTACCTTTTGGCCAACCTAATAGTTTCCCCCCAAAAAATGGCCCAATAAGAATTAATATTTCTACTAGAATTTCCCCGATGAAAACGCCGCGTATTTTCTTTGTTCTATTTCCGGATCGTCAGTTTCATTTCACTCTGCGCGTGTGTCTATTTTCAGACTCGTTACAACTCGGATGAAAAAAAAAAAGAAAAGAAAATACAGCGAAGCCGCGACTTCTTTTTTTAAAATGCACAATGCCTCGAACAACGGAATTAGCACGCGATTAACGCAGGCGAGACGCGCGTTTACATAAAAGCTGCATTCGCTGTTTGTAAGATCACGGTACGTGCGTCGAATGAGCGCTCGTTTTATTCGAACGCGTGCCCGCGCATAAAAGACTCCTGCTACTTTGCGGCGCATGGTGGGACGTCACGTGTACGGGGGAAAAACTGTCCCACTTTGGATTAAAAGGAACAGGCTCCGGCCGTTCAATTCTATAAATAGAATGCGTAAAAAAAAATCGTAGATCATTGTTTGTTCGCCCTCCGCCCCTCCACTTCCTCTCTCTTAATTTCTTCGTCGTGAAACTGAAACGCCCGAGCGTGGAATTTTGGTATAATTGAGAAACGTGTTTCGTTTCGAAAGGTAACCCTTACATCCGATGATCGAGCAAAATCCATATTTCGTGGAGGTCGATCCGTTCATCGGAAACTTTCACTTGGATCCTTTCAATAACGAATCCCTCCCTAATAGTTGGGAAGTTATTGAAAATGCTCGTGAAGGCGGTTCGTGCGCGTTGCAAAAAATGATTCGCAACTTAGATAAACACGTGCGCGTGCGTCGTTAAGCAATGATTCGAGCGTGCGTGGCTCCCGGTAACGGAAGATTGGCGCAATTTCAATTACCATTAATATAAAACCTGAACGCGTTGCGTAAACAAATGTCAACGAAGAAAGAAGCTGAACGATACACGCATCTGTGGATTGCATCTCTGTTAAGAAAAAAAAAAAAAAAAGAAAAAGCAACGAATATGTACACGTTTTCTGTTTAACTCGTCGTTCAGTTAGTTACATTGCATACAGACATCTAAACGAACGCACAGCCTGTTTGTTGAGAAACGGCGAAGGAGCCACGGAATCAATTGAGCAACGTGTTCAGAATTCACCGACAAAGTTATCCGAACGTGATCTAGCGCATTGTTGCTCGTAATTAGTCGCTGAAAAATTCAGCACAACGGAACAAACGATCGCGGCGACCTGTTTCCAAATCGTTGACAAATCGTTCTTTTATCAGCTGATTATCGTCTCTCGGGCTGGACGTCCGATAACGAAACGCGTGCGTGCAATCGCGAGCCAAGTGTCGTCGTTGTCTAGGAAATCACGCCTGGACTCGTGTCGAATGTACGCACGATGGAAACTACGAAAGGAATCGCCGGTAGTTTCTCATATTGTCGGCTCACCCACGTGCATTATTTTAAGCCACGCAGGGATGTCGAGGAATTTCTGCAACGCGCGATTGGTCTTGCGCGATAGACCAAGTAGTAAAAGCAATTTCAACAGTGGAAAGTCTGATTTTATTTATAATATTTTTTTTTTATAAGCAGAGGTACTGCTTATCGTTAGTTACGATGACGTGTTTTTTTCTTTCTTTTCATTTAACGCGCAATCGTTCGAAAAATATTCCGATTGCGACGCGAGCCAGGCGTTTCTGTTGAGAAACTCCTCGCGTTCACACGAATTCCTTCTAACGAAGTGATCTTTTGTTTCTACTTCTCGTTAATTAGTCCGAACGGACGCTGAAAGCATCCTGCGCGAGAAAGTTGGCCGAACTATTGCGGCGACGATCCCTTTTGACCCGTTAACACTAGACTACCAAGGACCAAAGCATGGAATTTTCATCAGGGATATTAAAGCGAAAAAAATAGAAATGCAATAGAATACACAAACTTTTATTCGTGTGTTTTATAAAAGATCATTTGATCCTGCAAAAATACACCGTTTTGCATCTGTAATATATCTAAAAAAAAATTATGAATTAGTCATTTTGATCATTTCGGCGTTAGTGTTAAACACACGGCATTGAAACACCGTTGTCAATTGCATTCGAATGCAGAAAAAAAATAGAATGGAATGCCAGACATTTCAACAACGTGGCACACGTGCGCCATATCAGTTTTCCACGGGTCTCGAAACATGCCTGTTAAAAACACGGTTCTGTTAAACGGCGCGTTAACCACGGGTAGCATCGATAAGACGCGCGGTAAACCACCACTCTCTTCGAAAGAGAGTTTGAACGTGCGCATTTCAACGAAACGCCGGAGCGGACCAGGTGCACGGCTGTCCGAAACACGCGAGTAATAACACATTTAATGCTAATTATGCCCATTCGCGGGGCGCGATTGCTTCATCCTCGTGCGGCCGATACGATTAACCATATCGGATCGCGTATGACTCTCGACCGGTTGCGAACGTTTGACGAAATCCAGTCCCGTCCCAGCCCCGGTGTTGTATAACGAACGCGATTGCTCTACTCACTACGTCGGTTCGCGAAACGAAACGATCTGGAAAGTCTAACCGCGACTTGGGATAATACCAGATGTATCGGTCTGTGTCGCCTTGGATATATCGACAGTCACTGTTTGAACCAGGTGTGTGTGTCAACCCGTGGCCCTTAGACCCTATTGTCGTGCAACCAAAATTGGAACAATTGAACGAGAATTTTATTATTTGAATAATTTTGGATAATTTTTTTAAATCTAAATGTTAAAGTACGAATAATTTTTTATTTCAGACGATTGGCATATTTGCTACTCTGCCATTCTCTCAGTTGATGTCGATATGTTGCCAGCGAACGTAAAAATGAAACGTATTGAGTTGCAATCAGATATATATCTTTATCAGCCTTTCACGAACTGCACTTGCCTAAAAAATATATATATATATATTCAGCACTTCACGAACAAGCACTGTTGATACCGCTTTTAATAAGGGGAGTACTTGTATTTGCGAACAGATTTTTTTCCCCATATGAAACACACGAAAATTTTAAACGAGCATCTTGAAAATATTCTTACTTGTATTACCAACCAAATATTGACGAACGAGTATCTAAAAAAAACAAACGTTTCTCAGTGTTCTCATTAAAAATTTTCATATTCTTTTCATTAATACAAACATATTTTTCTAATGAACGTTTCATTGTAAAAGTTGTTTCAATAATATAGGTTACATTGAACTGATAAAAAAATATGTAAACTACGTGCGGGCCTCGAAAAAATTTTTGTTAGCCAATTGAACAGCCCCCCATGGTTTAGACAGTAGAAATAGAAGCACGAGCGGAAAAGAAAATGACGAAGAAGAGGAAGAGGAAGAGGAAGAGGAAGAGAAAACTCAGGAAATCGATGAAATCGGTCCTCTCGATTTCTAGAACCGGGGTCCCCTTTGTCGTCCTGGCGTGACGCGAGAACACGCGGACAGCGAGAGACGGGAAAAAAAATAATGAATTATGCGGCGAAGCGTACGCGCACGATAGGCTGCACGCGTTGCACTTCGAGATTAATCTGTCACGGGGCCCGTTCTCTTCCTAGCTCGTGCCGCGATCGCTTGATAGATCCGCGTCGAACCACACCTGATTTATATGCCGATGTGACAACGGAACGGAATGCAGGGAAAAGCAGCAGGAAAGTGGCGAGTACGTGGGCTCTCTGCGGATTTAGCCCGGGTCTTCGATCAATCTTGCCTCGTGTAACGCGGTTCCGCGCAAGTTTCACTCCCGTTGTTCCCCGTTGTTTGTTCATCTAAAATTTAAATCGCTCGCAACAAGTGTGTTTGGTAAGACGGCCGGGACGTTTCGGGAAGTTTCAGAGTGTGTCGCTGGGTCGAGTCTCTCCCCGTCGAGAAGCTGCGATAATTTTTTCATTAGACCCGTGGTTTCCAACGTGGGGCATGGTTCACAACGCTTCGCAGGGTGGCAATTTGAGAATGAGAAAGAATCTTCTCGCATTTCTTTGAACGAAAATTTTCAATCAAATTTAATTTTTAAATTAAGAATTTTTTAATTTGTTTCTTTTATACGTGTCATGTTTTCTGGAAGCTTGTTTAGACTTTGAAGTTGAATGGCCTTTCGACGCTTCCTCCAACGTCAAAAATTCACCTTTTGAATAATAAGAATTACGTGTCGCAGGAACGGGGTGTCAGGATTTTAGAGATTTTAGAGATTAGGCGGGACTTGGGCAAAAAGAAATTGGGAATCGCTAGTTTAGAGGTTGATAATCTTTGCGAACTAATCCGAATGTCGCACTCTCTCTCGTTTCGATTTTACGACAAGGAATCTTCAAAAAATACGATTCTCCTTTAAAACGTGCAGAATCTTTCCGTCTCTCGAAACGAGCGATATCGAACCAATTTCCGCGGTTCTGTTGGATCGATCGGAACGCTGGATTAAGAATCGACTATACGTGTGCCACTTAGCAGACAAACGCCTTTTTTTTTCATCTCGTGGCCAGTCCAGTCTCCGAGAGCAATGAAATCGAGGGCTGAACGGGCTCAACGCAGTGGCCGATATATCTTGCTTGATAGTCTCGGTCAGATTGTGTAACATCTCAGCTGAGGCCGCGATCCAACAGTGATGCAGAGAAACGGGATTAGTGAGTCGGTGACGGTAATTTGTCACGCGTGCATGACGTCCGCCGCTGCCTTTCAACGCGAGTCCTCGTTATTGGCAACAGGACAATCTGAATACCCGGTGACACAGACCCGTGTCCTGGTTCGCACGTACGTCACCCACACGTGACGTCCCACGCCTCGTTTCTACCGCTTGCCGTCTCTTTTACGCTAACGCGGACGCCGTCGTTCCTTCACGAGCAATGACCTACGCCAATTCATTCGAGCCAGAGAGAAACAACCGCGACATTGAGAATGTTATCTGGCGCGTTTCGGGACGTAAAGTTTTAAGAAATGTGACATCGATTAATTTAAACGTGACTAAAACACTATATTAATTAATTTAAGTTAATTTTCACATCACTCGGTGTCTGTTTATTGTCCCTTAATTTATCAGCAACGTGTCAATACTCGATGAAAACGTCGCGTTCCTTGTTAGCGAGACAATTTTATAAATCGAAATTCATTACTACTGCAGACAATTTTACCTGACAAATATATAACGAAGGAGAAAATATAATACAAAATTAATAAAATTAATAAAGGAGATAATACTGAAAAAAACGACCGAAGACACGTTCCCTTTTCTTTTCATTTTTTTTTTAACGAATATTTTTTACAATCATCGACGTGTTGAAACATTCAAATATAAACATTCACCAAAAACTTTCACCAGAGGCGAGACATCGCTGCTCGCCCATCCTCTTTGTTCGATTTCTTTCAACGCTAGAATCTGCAATCTTCTATTGTACAACAGTTGATTTCTATTCGACTAGTACACCGTATTATCATTGCTCGGATACGTACTCATGCATACGCGGTACATTTAAAGCTCGATTTCGCTCGATTATCTACACGCGAGGCGTGTTCATCCTTTGATGCTGTCGAACGAAACGTTCGATCGGCTCTCTCGCCTTGTCATCTCAGGCGCGAATCGGCGCGCCTGTTTACGCGGAGAAAACCGTTTTCACGTGTCACGCTTACTCTCCCTCTCCCTCTCTCTCTCTCTCTCTCTCATTCGCTCACTCACCCACTCTCTTTCTCTGTTCGTTGTTCGCCACGCGACGCAGGCCGAATTAGAAAGAAGAAGGGAAAAAAGTGGAGCAAATTGCGCGGCGCGAAACGCACAATGACACACCTTTGCCGGTCGATATAAAACTCGTCCGCGACGATAATACGGGCCGACAAGGGGAACCGTGGACGCCGGTGCCGAGCCCTTGCCAGGCATTCATAAATAAATCTTTAATGAACTGCCCTCGAAACGCTCGCTTTTGTCTCCAGACGATGCGAATTCGCTCGAACGTTCGTCGATGTGAAAAGTGCTCGAAGCGATCGATGGATTTTCGCCCGTTTACGAGGAATTTAAGGGTACGAAACGATATACGAAGTATCGAAAGTACGATAACTAGGGTGGGAGATACGACGGTGAAAAGAAATATTTACTTTGTAAAGACATGAAAATGCATGAAAGAAATCCGCGATCCGTTGATTGATCAAGTTGTCGAAATAGGTATTTTATAAAGAAAAAAAAAAAAAAAAAATTACGACGAGTTGTCTCTGTTTCTTATAATTGTTGACACGATGAGACTCTGTCGACTTTCTTCGTTGTAAACCGCGTTCGACTAATAGCGAATAATAACGAGTAATGTTTTAGCAATAGACAACCGATATCCGACTCGATATCTGTTCAATTTAATACATCATCCAGATCGAGTCAGAGTAACATGTATCGACGATATTAAATGGACATTGGGAATCTGGTTTTTTCGCTTATCGTAAACGAGATACGTTGCGCAAGAGGATTTGGATTATTGATAGCTGAGCGCAAGTGAAAACACACGTATGTACGTGTCAAAGCATTTATTTTCTCTTGGACAAGCTGTCGAAGAGATATTGTTCACAATTTAAAAAAAAAAGGACAGATTGCCAGAATTTTGAATAAGTTAAAAACTTTAAATTTGACAATTCGAAAGAGAGAGAGAGAGAGAGAGAGAGAGAGAGAGAGAGAGAGAAAAGAAAGGTTTCGAGGAATTTACAACTGATCAACCGATGCGAAAGATAAAATTTATCTAGCAATTCACCGCTAAACTAGCGACCTAGGGGATAAAAATATTTATTTTTTAAAGAATTTTTCCTCAAAAATTTTTTAAAGAATTATTCTCATCTTTCCTGGCGCTACGTTATTTTCCTGCTTGGCAAAATGATATCGCGACTCTTATCCCAATTAATTGCCCGTAAGCGTGTAATAATCGTAAACGATACGAGCAGTCGTGGCTGTTGAAGTTTTGCGGATTATCCTTCACGAACGAGAAAGCATCAACGTGGTTGCTCAGCTATTGGTCGAGAGTATCATCCGAAGATCTCGCGGCACAGGTACAGATTATTTTTCCACCGCTGATGCATCATCGTGGCGTTTAATATCAGCACGTGTGCCAGCTGTGAACGAGCCTGACGCATTCGCCTTGACCTCGGGATATGATATTACGCCTATCTGCAGTTGTACAGCGACCAGCCACGAAACGAAACTTTGATTTATACGTACTAATACTAAGAGAACGTGGATTCCACCTGTATGGACGCTAGGAGAAGTCATGAATTTTTCAGACGTGAATTTCACTAGCCCAACTCTCTATTCTTGCTAAAAGTAGGAATCTGCTCTTCTCAGGTGTGACGTTCGATCGACGCAGGTCCGTACGATTACTCAGAGATCACTACATACCACGCAATTAATATTTAATTGTCATCGTTTCAATGTGCTCGATATCGTACGTTAGTAACATATTTTCAATTAAAACAGGACTCTCTTTGTGTCTTCTCGATCACGAGAACAAAGTAATTCTCGCGATTATTGCCCAGGGATGCATCCCTCACGTTCATAGGTCGCAGTATCCTCCCATCTCCTGGTGTCCAACGAATCCCTTTGCAAGTTTGCAAGCGTGCGGCAGAATAAAAGCGAAAGTAGCGAGCGGAACAAGCTCTAGGCTCGCGTAAACCAGGGAAACCGCAGGTGAGGAGGAAACAGCAGGATCCACGGCGCGCAGGAGTCGAATCGTTCGGTTGAAAGAGCGCGGTGTGACCGCTGTGTGGTCTGGAGAGGCTAGTTAGCGTGATCCGAGCGCCGTGCACGCTCACACGTTCACGATGCCGGCCTATCAACGGCGGTTGCAGGGACCGCCACGGTAGTCGATCGGTGATTAGACGGTAGCTTGTTGTTTCCGATCGCCGCTAAATATCTCGAGCCTCGTTCGCGCTTCGCGGATCCCGCTTGCATCCTGCTGACACAACCTCCTCTCCGTCTCGTCTTCTTTTCGCCTTGTTGCTCGTTCGCCTTCCTTCTGCCTCTCTCGAAACAGATTCTCGAGGACAGACCCAGACCGCGGCCGCTTTGCGCGCCTCCTCGGTGAGAAAGTTTTACGACTCACTCGTGCAAACGTTTCGGACGCCGGGTCGAATCTCCGACGTTCATCGCCGCCTCGATGCCGCCTTTCTCGTCTCTTTTTCGACTCCGTTTCTTCTCAGTTATTTCTCGCGGATGTTGCGTTGCGAGAGCGGGGACATTGATAACCGTGGCTCTGAACCACGGTCTCTGGGATTGGGACATTTTAGTGTGATCTTTCTAATTCAATATCAAGGTCTTTCAGTTTGGGGATTCCTCGAATATTACAGATAGACGCGAGACCCAACATCTGATAACAGAAACATGCTTCTCCATTGTATATAATTTTTTTTTTCTTTTGAGATTAAGACTTCTTTGTCTTATTTTTACACTGTCTTTTCCAAAGATCTCAGGATACTTTTCAATTTTTAATTCTCAGTATTTATTGTAGAGAATCAAATTTTTAAAACGCATATGTATTTCACGGTACAATTGAAACTGCTACATTAAAACACTTTTCTAAGATTCTTCCTCAAACATAGAAAGTAATCTTTCTAGAAAGTAATAAGAGTACCTATAAATAATGTTGTTTTTTTCTCAAATTTAACAAACATTGTCATCTAGTGACAGTAATTTAAAAAAAATAATTTAAATAAAATAAAATTTTGTCTCTTTAAATTTCTTCTTTTGTCCTCAAGTTCTCTTTAAAAAGTTTCTTTTACAAAGATTTTCGAAATACATTATCTCGAAAAAGAAAAGGTCCCTTTCAAAGTTTCTTCGTTCAAAATGACATAGTGACTTGATTCGTTGCAATCTAAATTCCACCCAACTTTGGAACCCTGCGACGAACTTCGAACTCGACCGTGTTCGCTTTAATTTCAAATTACGTAGCACGTTTGTTAACAAAATCGTCTACAGTTCCACTACTTGCGGGTGAAATCACTATCCTCTCTGAAAAATCGAATCAGAAACTTTGATTTCGAGCCGCGTACGAAGATGGCGAGTCTCGTAAATGAAGCCGCGAAGACTTTCCAAACGAGATGGCCATGTGATTTAAAGCAGCTGCCAATTACATATACACGGCCGTTGTAACAACGTCCGACAACCGCCCGCGATTAATTATTCATAAGAAATTATCCGTTGACTATACCTGAGCGGCGAAACATTTGAACGCGCCACCTTCTTCCGTTGGCAAATCACGAGGCTTCAGGCGAAACGGCCACTATCAGCGAGCGTTTAACAAACTTGACGGACATTCGGGATTCGCGTTCGCGGCAAGACGGTAGGAGAAGCCGAGCGTACTCGTGAATCACCGAGCACCAACACACCGAGCGAATCGTTACGCCAGAACGGCGTTGAATAAAGCTTGAAGTCGACCGATAACATAATCTAGCGAGCGAGTGGAGCTGAATATGTCTAATGGACAGACGAACGCGTGTACGCTAGCAACGAGTGAAACATGGAACTTGTACAGATTCAAATGAAAATTGAATGAAGTAGATTTGTACAGGCGGCACGCTCTATATTTTCTTCTATTATGTGTCGTAAACTGGAGAGAATGCGCAGATCATTGTCAATAACATGGCCCTTGGACGTGGATTATCCTGCCACGTGTGTTATGTCGAATGTTGTTCACCGAGACACAATTTCTCAGAAGTACAAAAACATGTAAATATTATAATCCGTAGCCGCGAGGCAGACAAGTTCGAACGAGTCGAATATTTATGCTCAGTCGTACGGCAGCTATCGAAAGTGTAACACTCATCGTGAAATACAGTCGGCTAAGTGCGCGTTAACATTTGTAAAAATCGGTCGCGGGTAAAAGTTAGATTCAGCTGAAATACCAGTACGATAAATTAAACGAAGAACATTGTTTTGCGACGAGAATAGTTGAAACAGTTTTACTAAGAGATTACGATAATTGTGAAAAAAGCTTGTAAATGACCGCGGTGTCTAAGAGCTCGGGACAATTACACGTGGTGATACGTGTAGCGTCAAATTCAAGCTCGACTACGAGACAAATGGCCAAAGAAGCTGTAGTTGTGACAAATCTCAAGAACGTTCGACGTCTTTTAAAGAATCGTGAACAAAACCTCGATTAAAGCAAGGGCGTCAGCTGTGCAATTTGCAATTTGCAGAGAAACGTGTTTATATGAATAAAAAATAGTGAAGAGTGATATTTACGAAATGGTGAATAGAAAAGTTCAATTTAGACGGATCTGATGGCCTCCACTACTATCGTGATCATCATGATTTACGAAAGGAGCAACAACTTCCGAGTCATCCATGGGTGGCGGCGGTATAATGATTGGGGAAGGTATTGGTAAGTTGGAAATAAAATTTATTACAGGAAAATTATATAGTAAAAAGCTAACAATCATAGAATTGTAATAGTTTAATAGATATAACTAATACTATCATTTTCATTTTTAATTTCTTTTTTAATAACAAAATGCATTGCACGAAATTTAATTTGTCACTTACACATGTATACAAGAGCACTGCGAAAGAATGTATATAAGAAAGATTTCGTATCATTTGTTTAATGAAAAGAAATTTAATAATTTTTAGAGTAGTGTGCTATCTTTTGTAAAACAAGAATACATCTCCCAGAAAATCTTTCAAAATCGAATCAAATGATGTATACGTATGTACATATATACACTACTGACTAGTGAAAACAAAAAAAAAAAAAAAGAAAAAAAATAATATGAAACGAATGTACGAGACAGGGATATGCATCGTACATCTACATAAAAAAACAGTGGAGCTTAAAACAATTTGAGCACTCTTTCGTTCCTTCTACCTGTCCTTTTCTATCCTTCATAAATTCATAAAAAAAGGAAAAGAACTTTGGCACGAGTGAAAAGCAGCGAAAGAGAAATCGAGTATTTGTTCGTTAAACATCTTCCAAAGCTTCGTAACAAGTTGCACCGTTGCACAGAGTACACACATACAAACGTACACATACACATACACGTGCGCCGTCCGAAGACAGGTATGAAGATATTATGCAAAGCACTGGACACCGGACAGCCAATTTACATGGGAATTAGCTGAAATCGGCGCGAGCATCGATCGGATAAAACTTGTCGAACCCTCGATTCGTTCGAGGACGATCGGTGCCGGAAGAGGCGCGACAACAATACGCCTTATCAGAACGCATCGCGTATCACGGGCGAGCAAGCAACAGATATCGAATCGATATGGTATGTCGTAGCGATTCGCCGACCCTCCGCGACTCCACGGACGTTTCTGCTTGTTATCGAAAGATTGTCACGCCGGTAGATCCGTATCGGCGTCGTAGTTCACGGGCGACGATGCCTCTGCTCGCCGCACCTGCGACTTGTTTCCGATGGAAACTCGCGTTAAAACCAGTCACGGTAAATCCGCCGATGCTCCGATGGTTACACCGCTTCTCTGTGACTTAATAAGGAAATAAAGCTGACCGGAGGAATCGGGCCGATTCGACGGTGGCGCGGCGCCAAAGTGGAATATGATGTTATCGAGTCAGACACATTTCGGCGAGCGTGGCGTCGAGGGAGAACTTTCGCTGCTCTTGCTCCTCTAGAATTACAATCACGTTTAGAATCGGTTGGTACTCTCGCTCCTTTGGAATTAGCCAGTCACATTGTAATACAATCGTTTAATCAATTCAATTCACCCGACGGATTGAATTTATTAAACTTTGTCCTTCTATCCTCGTTCTTCGCGATTCTTACGGTTTCGTTCTTCCTCTTGGTGGACCACAACGTTGGATTTCTCTTACTCGCTCCTCCTCTTCCTGACTTTCTTCTTCTACTATTACCGAGAAGCAAATGAAAAAAAAAAAATCTAGGAAGAAAAACTCACTGTCCAGATGATGTCAGAAGGCATCTCCATGGAGAATGAGAGAAATGCAGAAACCAAAAAGCCGATCTCGCATCGTCGAAAGGAACGTGCGCTCGTTACGTAGCTCATTGTAATTGCTCATTGTACAGCAATTTACACGAGTGCAGCAGCCGGGGCCCAATATCACGGGCTGTATCATAGCGCGGCAACAGCACACGCGGCCCGGAGAACCTTGGCGCGGTACATTCCCTTATCGGCAAATCGCCAGCTAATCATCATCAATCACTATCTGGTGTATCGACTGCGTGTGCACTCTCTCTCTCTCGTTTGCTCTCTCGAGCTACGCAAGTGGACGCTGGCCGGTTGTTTGCGCGCACGTTTTACCCACCGTATGAAGGAGGTAGGCGAACGTACTTTTACGTTCTCGAGGCCTCCGCGAGGTTCGAGGCATTGTCGCTTTTACTCGCGTCGCGTCGCGTCGTAGCTTTCCGCGCTACAGTCATTTCGACGGAGAGATGCTATGCCGACTTTTCTTTTTTTTCTCCGCCGACGACGGCCTATTCACAGCCCGCCAAGGATCCTTCGATCCTTCGCGATCGCGGGAAACCGATCCTCGTTGTTGGTCGTCGTCCGCTTTTCGTGGTTTTTCCTCCTCGCTTGCACTCTTTTCCCAAGGCCGCTTCGACCCTCTGCCGCGCGTTGCACGCGCACTTTCTTTAATTAACAGTGGCCATCGGCCGTATAAATATTCCAGAAACGCGCCACCGTACGATCGTACGTCGCATTACCCGCAACAAGGCCTAATAATATATTACCGCGGCGATGTAATGACGCGCAATTATCGTACCGTGTCGCGCGTTGATGTATATAATGCGGTGCAATTGGCTCGGTTTTGATCGTTCTATTTAGATTGGGCCAGCCGATCCGATCGAGAGAACGAGCCGTGGACGAAACTGATATTGTCAGACGGCTCGTGGAATTTGCGTCAAGTTGATTCTCCGTCTTGATGTTCTGACTTGCGAGTAGACCGCGAATCTTCTACGCGATTTCGTATCTTTGCCAAAGTAATGAAGTAAAGTCGAGCTCGAGGGCAGAACTTTGTTTTCATTTTCGTTTTGAAAAAAGTGGAAATCGTTGAATGCTTCTTCTTCGATCTTCAAGAAACGTCGAAGTTTGAAGCTGAATTGTGTATGTTGCTACCTTGTCATTAGGCTGCGAATTTTTGCGCAATTTCGTACTTTTATTGGCACGATGAAATAAAATCGAGACGGGGAGCAAAACTTTGTTTTCATTTTCGTTTTGAGAAAAAATCGAGATCTTCGAATACATCGTCAATTCATCGCCTTGAAGAGGCATCGAAGCTTTCTCGAAGTTTAACTGGTCGTATGAATATTTCTGTCTGCGAGAACGAGCTTCTTTTTGCCGTATACACGTTCACCTGCACCGTTCGTCTTCGTCATCGATCTCTTCAGAAGAAATGCCCCGTCATTGGGCGAACGCGATACCAGTGTACCGGTTTTTTCCCTACGCGACCTACTGTCGCATCTTCTTCATCCCTATTCGTATTTATTAATGAATACGAATTACTCATTTCTCAGTTGCGTTGTATATAATTTATAATAATTATATATATAATAATTTTAGTCAAACTCTTCATCACAATCACGCTTATTCATCAGCAATTTAATCTCAAGTTTGTCGACGAGAATTAAAAAGAATAATTCACCCAAAAATATATAGTCTTTGAACGTAAACGGAAAGGTGGTCGCGTGATTGGACGTTGCTTCGCGAGCTTTATTCACGTCGTCGTCGACGAAACGATAATGCCGCGTGTAAAACTTCTCCGCCTGGTTCGAGAAACGTTCGGTTTCGCAGCTCGATCGCTTCGGTTGCTTTGCATGTAGCTCGATATCGGGAGCAGTCGATAGAACGCTGTGAAACGATCGGGCGATCAGAGCCGAAAGGCTGGCGACAAGAGCACGAGGGGGATTCTCAAAGGATCCGCTTCCGTCGAACCCTCTAATTGCTCGGACTCGTGAATTAGCATCGGCAATAAACTCAGCCAGTTACGCTGCGCCCGGCAGTAGGACGTAAAGGTGACTGTAAAGGTTCATTAGTCACCGTACACTGTGTAACCTGGGTATATCTCCGCTGGTACGGCTGCTAAGGCGACCATTCGTTCGCATGTCTCGCGAAGTATATACACGTTACTCCACTACCGATTCGTTTGCTCGCCCGATCCTTCGCTACGTTTCAGACAGAATGAAAGGCAAACGTTCGAGGAAACGTTCCTCCATCCGCCGCGTTCCTCGGGCGTATCTTACTGTGAGAGAAGTCTCTCTCAGGGACTTTCAGAGTCCTCTTAACACGAACGTTTTTATCCAACGTTTTCTGTTGAAACTGTATTACGAAGTTGCAAAGCCGTATCCGCGTATGTTCGTTCAGAGATGACTCTTTCCTCCTGTTGAATTTTCTTTTAGCGTTGAATACTCATTGGAATGTTAAAATATACTTTGAAACGATGAAAGTAAGGTGAATATTATTTTCAAAGAAAGAGAAAAAGATAATTTATAAATAAGGTACGTAATATGAAGTGGAAAATGTATTTTTACTATACTATAACATTAGTATAGTGTGACATGAATAAAAATTTCGCGTGACAATCAACAATTTTTCGATTAGATCACAAATTTTAAATTTCCAAACAGACCAAAAAAGAAAAAAAAAAGAAATCGATAAAATTCGAAGCTTTGCAAAGCCGTCTGTCCGATGGATGAAAGCTCGAACTTTCCATCTGTCCCGTTCCGTGACACGTATCCATTATTCCAAATGATCCTCTCATCCGATTCTCCCCTCAACCCTGACATTAAAAAAAGAAAAAAAGGGAAAAGAATCCCGATTACGACCGCAATGAAGAAGACATTTCCAACGACCACGTCTAACACGCGCTTCCGTAATTGCTAGAAAGTCGTTCGCGTTTCGTTGAGGGGATAAATGACGGCGAGTCTGTTCCTCTCTCTCTCTCTCTCTCTCTCTCTCTCTCTCTCTCGACGCTGTGAAAAGTTCGGTCGTTAGATGACAGGTGTTTCGAGGGTAATCTCTCGTGGATCGCGGCCATTTCGATGGGTCGAAAGGTGAAGCTCTCGAGCTCGAACTCGATGTCTCGTAGTTACGTCCGCTCGATTCTACGGCTGGTGGACTACCCGTTCCCGTTCTACGTTCGTCCTCTTCGTTACGGTTACTACCGTGAGATCCGTCGGCCTCATCACGCCACGGACATTAGCGTGTCCTCGTAATTCCAAGAGCGGACAGCCAGTCGCCGAGAGAAACTTTGTTATCACCGGCGATTCGTTAGAAACGATACTCGTTTGATGTGCTCGTCCACTTCCCTCCCCTCTCCCCCTCCTGCCTTGTCTCGTTTTTCTTGTCGCGTGCGTTTCATTTAGGTACAAACTAGTCGCTAGACGCGTACACGGAGATTCGAAAGCGTCGTGCTCTTTGTTTCCAGGATTAGACAATTGAATTTATGCGTCGAGAGAGTCATTGGCGTGGATGACTCGTGTCGTTGACAAAGCTGCCGCGTGCCTCAATCGGGATCGGACAATGGCGGTTTGATTATTAGCTGGGAATAGCGGCTATCAATTCATCGACGACAGGTTTCTTGAGAAATTGCTACTTACCTCTGTTTGACTTTTGCGATTACATCCTCTCGCGTTCAATCTTCGTTCAAGCCTCGAACCTAGCGGAATTGAAGCTGTACCAGCTGACGAGCCAGCAGACTTTCCTCCTATTGAAAACGCTCGTGTGTCTAATTGTTGCGTGTTACATCTGTCGAAACGCGTTGAAAGATTTTTCGAGTCAATTGGAAAACGCATACAAACTTTCACGTCTCACAACGCAAGCTTCGCTCTCGCGTCCATATCTATTACAGAGTCTTTTCCAGCAATGTCGCAATCATTGGCCACGCGAGGGCGCGGTAGCAATTTCCCGATCGCTGTCGGTTCGCCGACCACCTAACCCAGATCATTCTCCAACAAAGCGGTCCCGGCGCTCAAGGACAAGCAACACTTCATCTTCCTACGTTCCTACGACACAACGTGTCCGGCGAAGCCAAACGTTTCCCCTGCATTCGTAACGAGATCGTATCTCCCCGACCGACTAATCCAATCGACCCGTGTAGTACGATCGTCCGATCGACACAATGGGACGATTAACGGAGAATGTCGGTGGCGCTAATTCCTATCGGGTTTAGCATCGTTGAAATCGCGTGGCCAGTCGCGAACGTAGGCGAATATGGTGGCACGGCGATAAGTATACGTATTAAACGGGGATAAAGGTGTTCTAAACGGAGCGCGTGGTTTCGTCACGTCTGAGACAGCGAACGAGACGTGTCGGTGAACACGCAGCCAGACCGCCAGGCGGTATTCGAACACAACGAGGCGCGATCGCAATTTGTCACGTTAAAACGTAAAGGGGCTTATTACGGTCATCCGTCATACGTCACCGTGGCCGTGCTAATAAGACGTTATTAGCGGGTAAGAGAGACCTTTTCACGTCGCGGTGCCGATCGTGGGACGGTTATTATCGATGGACACCTATTCCTCTTGCATTCCCGCGTCCCGATGCCCGAGCAGAACGACGTTGATCGATGCGGAACCGCGAACGGACTGCTCGCGGCCAATCGGCAACTCGCCACCTCGCGAGCAATCACTTGCTCGAAGCATGCTCCGCGAGGATTTCGAATTGTTTTCACTCGTTTTTTTTTTTTTTAAATGTATAAGCACTACACACTGTTCGTAGATATTGTGCTGTGAGATACTTGTGAATGTAGGTTGTTGAGACCGATACTTGTACGACGTGGATGTGCTCCAACCCAAATTAGAAACGTCCAAACATTTGTGTTTAGAACTCGTAAGGCCTTCACATACGTTGAAACATGCGACGATACACGCATCGACTTTTAAGTTTCGTGAAATCTATATCAGAGTCGGTTTGCCTGCCGATTTACACACGTCATGAAACCGAAAAATCGATGACTGCACTTAGGATTTCAACTAGGCGCACCATAGGGATTGCCACGTCATAACGTGTACTCGAAGAATTGTACAGATAGTTTAGAAACGGGATAATTTTCAGAAATGTCATCCCACCTCGAGTCACTCTCATAGGCGGCGATGGGAAATTTTGGAAACCTTCCCTCATATTTCTTGACTGGCCTTGACACATTGACTCCGCCCTACAACTCCTCCTCAGAGTTCTTTGAGAAGGATTTGTCAAAAAGAAGGAAATCAGTAATTGATTTTTGATCAAGAAGAACATGAGATAGAGCATAAAATAGAGGACAGTGATTATCAACGTTTAATCGAATCGAGATCTAATCATAAGTCACTGCTCAGCCAAGGTAATCTCAAGTCGTCAGTACCATAGTTATTCAGACAAGCCAAGCTTTCTACTAGAAGCCATTAGGCTCGTTGCAAAACAGAGACAGTGCAAATCAAGTTAGTCACTGTCCAGTGGGTGGTCCTTTGAATCTCAAGGGATAGGTGCAACATATTCACCTTAACGTGAATAAATTTAAGAAAATTTCGGAAAATTTAGAGCATCGTCGCGTTCAAGAATTTCTAAGCTATAAAAGCTTCAGCTTTTGTACGTTTAAACGATCGATAGAAGTATCAAACAGAGCAACGAAACGTTACTCATCTATAACTCGCGTTATTCACCTCGCAGTATCGGACAGCCATAAATAACGCGCGTCAGCAGCCGAGGATCCAGTCGATCCATCTAATTAAATTAGATTAGGCGAGGGGAACGTTTATGAGAGTCCACGGCTCGCGCGAGCCGGGCAATTACTCAAAAATCTACCTGCGATACCGTTTATGTAACGAGGGGGTAATTACCTCAAAGCGTTACCTCGTGAGAAAGCACTTCGTTGCGCAACTCCGTTCGCAGTCATTTTTTCTTTTTTTTTTTTTTTTTCGCCGATTCTTCGATCCGTACCAACGGTTGAAATTACTCAAGGTTTAGTTCAAATACGTCCTATAATGATTTATGACGGCAGGCGGAGGAGAAAAAAGGAAAGACTGAGGAGGAACTCGCGGCTGGCGAGGCAACAAGAAAGCATTTCCCCCCTTCAGAAAATAAATTTCAAAACTATCGACAGTCATTTGCGCGGCCGCGAGCGTTACCCTCTCTCAGCTTTGAATTCCCGTCGTGGAGATAAACGACGAAAATCACTGCCAGAACGAGAGAGCTGGCTCTCGCGTTCCGAGAACGCAAGAAGACAAGAAATCTTCCGCTTTTTCCCCTCAGTCGGAGACGATTTTTCCCGGCGTCGAGCAGCAGCTGCTTCGTTTCCAGCGATCAATTTTTCTCGGATAATCGCTGAGCCGGATCAGCGATCAGCTTTTTCAGATACGCTCCATTTCTTTTTTTCTTTCTTTCTTTTTTCACGCGATTCTCTGCATTATGCTCTGCTGTTCCTAACGATCCAGCCGCGTATGCAACGACCGCTGGTGTCGCGAGCGCAGTCCATTTTCGAGATTGATGGTCGAGTCCCCGGGAGAAACAGGTGGAAAATAATTACGGTTAATGAGACAAATGGCCCGGCTGCCTCGCCTCGCCTCGTTTTCACGACAGATTTCACGCTCGTAAAGTTCTCCTCGCCGTGAGAGATTTTAATTGGCCGGACAGATTGATCGTTCAATAACCGACGCTTCTGCATTCTTCCTTGGCCGATTAGACGAAGAAAAAGTACAGTTCGTATTGTAAATCTTCTCAACGTGGAACACACACACGCGCGCGCGCGTGCGAGATACAACGGACAATCGACTGTACACGGTGATTTAATTGAATTCATTGGCTTCCGAAATTAAGCTTCAAAGAAATGACGTTTCACACACGCGTCGACTTAATTTTACGTTCGAACTCGTGTACTAATGAACCACGACGAAGGAACGAGAAAGAGGCGGGGGAGGGAATGGCGTACCGTTAACGAGCATCGTTCCCTTCTGAAACGAGAAACAGAGCGTCGCGATAAATCGCGCCCTCCCTGAAATTCCGCGCGAACGCTGAAACGAAGCGTTCTCCGAAGCTTATTTAGCTTCGTTGTTGCAGGTGGGACGATTCGTTGCCGACTCGCGACACACACGAATTTATGCGACCGCAGGAGGTGAAACGAACTTACCACAACGAGCTGGTATCGGTTTCAGGGTCGCGATCGGCCGCGATCCAGCTCCAGAGAGACTCACCGATCTCTCCGTTGTTCGTGGTGGCTTTTGCTGGAAACCTCTTGCAGAGGTCCGAGCGAATTTTTCGTCGCGCCTGCTCACGTTCCTCCCATTACGATCTGTCGTAACACTCGCGAATAAATCACGCGATATTTTCATTTAAAACCGGCCGGATTAATAATCGAGCGATCGTTGGAGCCCGTTCCAGGAGCCTAGTTTCACCGCTGTTATTTCCCTGCTCGTGACCGGGAGGCAACGCGCAACGACGTTCACGCGGCCATCGTCGCCGTCTTTGTCGTCTTTTATCGTCGAATAAATTCGATGGCCGCTTCCGCGTCGTTTCGTAACGTAAGCGCCTTTTTTTTCTCATCGAAAGCGGTATGATGGTCATACGGATGCGAAAATGGTCAGGATATTGTTAACACTCGATGTGTCCGATTAGCACCAAGTACCTTCAGGCATCTGCGGTTTATACGTCGTGATGACAGCTTTGCAATCACCGTTCACAGAGTCGGAGAAGAGATTCAATTCTTGTTTTCAATGATGTTTCGAAAGATGGTACAGAGAATTCCCGTAGATAAAATGTTCAAAGTGGAATAGATACTCGTCCAGCGACGCGAACAGATTTTCACTCGTTTCCAATTTCTTTAATTGCATTCGTACAAACGTGAAATTGCACGAATACTCATAGTCTAGCAATTAACGCAGTGAGAAGATGACATGAATTTCTATCTATATAGATTCTAAATTCTTAATTTTCTGTGAAATTTGTTCATCAATGGAATCAAAATGATTTTTACATGACACGATGTAAAATCGTTCGAATTTTCCTTAATTGTAATAATCCTTCGTGATTTTCAAGAATGAAAATCCTGAAAAACAAGGAGGTAGTTTTGTTTCCTGTTCATGAAAATGTAAAACTACATAATTTAACAACTGACATAACGAGAAGATGTACATTTAAATTTATATCCACATAAATTCCAAAATTCTCAATCTCGAATTGAAGTGTGAAATTTACAGTAAGGAAATCGAAATGATTTCTACGTGACACGGTATATATAGTTTGCTCAAATATAGATTGTTCAAATCTTCAAAAGTGTTTAAAGAAATAAGGAGTCAGTCGTGTTTCGGCATTTATAAAAATGTGAAACTGCATGAAGATTCATAATCTAACAATTGACGCAACGAGAAGATATAGACATAAATTTATATTTAAATAAGTTCTAAAATTCTTAATTAAAACCCAAATTAAAGTACATGAGTCTCTCTGCTAAAAGTCGTTCGAATCTTCAAAAATGGATGGTTCGTGAGCTTGGAAAGTCTCCAGAAGTCGTCGCGAGAAATAAGGTGTCGCGTTGTCCGGTTTGACAGTTCTAGCGTTAATATTCGGCGCGCATGCTTGTAGGCGAAATATACGACGGTAAAAAGAGCATCGTGACGACGTTTCGCCGCGGTGGCCACACGCGTGATCACCATCATTATCGGCTATCACGCGGCGTCGAACCGAACGTTCGCCGGGAAATTAATACCGCATCGGCGAGTAATTCGTATTCAGCGCGACGGAAAACGTCGGTTTACCGGGCCCCCATTGGCACCGACACACACTCGCCTCCCATAATTACGTATTATTTATCGCAGCCGGCCGCTCTTTACAGTCGTGCCGTTTTCTTACCGTTTTAACGCGCGATTTTCAGTAACGGTACAACCACCGGCGGCCACCGTCGCAGATGCCACGCTTCTTAGCGTGTGGCACTTCACGCCTTTGTAATTAAACGACCCAGAAGGAGGGGGCGGGGAATGGCCGCCGTTACTGTAACTGTAAAACTGAATTGCGACCAATTGCGAGTAAAATCCGTACGGCGATCGTTTCACGGGACGAGAGTCCTCCTGGAGAGTCTCCTTGGCGGAGCGAGCGTTCCGCTAACTTTGCTCGTTTGACGCTCGTTGAAAGAAGTTTGGCCAAGAGAGGAGAGGAAAGCACCAGCAAGTAAGCGACGAGTGGGAATTGCTGAATTTTGAAACGGGCAATTACGAACGAAGTGAGGAATGTTGACTGGGATTTGAGTGAGTTTCGATCGTCCGTTGGATGTCGCGAAATTTACTTGGGAATTGAAGAATAGTCTAATCTTTTATTTATTTCGTTTGTCTGAATGATACAATTCAATTCGATTCAAATATTTAAACACTGTTAATATGTATTTTTATGGTCCTTAAAGCTATTGACGCAAACATTTTATTTGTAATTCTTTTCGATTACGTAATTAAAAGTCTGTTTCTTAATATTGAAGTTGCAAAAAAGAATTAGCTCGATATTTCTTCATCGTTACATTTTCCATCTGAACGAATTCGAACGTCTCTTAAAAATCACTCGAGATCTATCATCACGCAACGCCAAGAATACACTTGTAATTCTTCGATAATTCCTTTCACCTTAAATTCCTTTCTCGTACACTTTGACCGATGCTCCCTCTAATATCTCTCTGACGTCGTATCATTTCCTTACCCGTCGTTTCAGAAGCTGAAATCGTTACTTCGACTCCTCGGTAACAGCCAGCGCGACTTGAGGTCGCGTCCAGCTGCGAGTATAAACCGTACTCGCGAACGATCCTCGACAGCCAGCAACATCGACGAACTGCTGAAACACATTCTCCCACGTGCGTGTACACGTCTGTCGCCGGAGGATGCCTCGCAGACGAATTTGCCCGCAGCTCGCGAGGCGTGGGTTCGCGATATCTCGGCAACGAGCCGTGAAACGGCCGTTTGACGAAAACCCGTTTGGCGTTGTTGTTTCAGATCGTCCAAGCGGTTAAGAATTAATGGTCGCGGCACGTCGATCGCTATTAAACGCCGCGGATAGTCGGTATCGCGGCCGCGGGTATCGTCGAACGAAACAAATGACCGAGCACGGAGGCGAACGGCGCTCGATCGAGAGTCGAGTCACTCTCCAACAGCGCGAGCCGTGAGACACGCACTCGCGGCAGTCCGTCGTTCCCCTTACGTCGTTATCATTTTTCCCCATTAGGATCGATGTATCAGTGCTGCTTCCAGCTTGTCTAATATTCGTAAGATGTGTAACTCGTTAGAGCGGCTGGACATGGTAAATGCTCGCAATTACCGATTTCATGCTACCGTTAATACATCATAAAATCCGTAATGTCCCGGTAAACCGCAATTACGGGGCGTGCGGCGTTATGCGCTTACGTTGCTCTGCTGGCTACCTGGATAGAGTCTCACGCGGTAAGTGCGTTCACAATGGTTACGAGATAGCTGGAGGTTCATTGTGAGAAACTCGAGGAAATCGACCGGAGGTGGTGGAAGCGACGTCTGTTTCATCTTCTCTGTGAGAGAACGTTGCACGCACGGACGAACAGTCGAGTTAAATACTCTCGGATGCTGTGAAAAATAGCAGACGATTGTAATACTAGTTATTATCGAAAATTGCGTAGTGACTTTGAGACACGTTGTCAACATAATCGACTACTCTCGCGAATCGATTTTCAAGCAGAACAGCTTCGAACGATGATTTTCCAAACGTAAAGCGATCCGTGTTTCTCGCAACACCTCCCACGCAACGCAAACAGCTGCCAACGAAAAATACTCGGACATCGTAAAGAATCGAAGACTTTCTCCCTTTCGACGGGGGAAGAGGGGCAAATTAAAAGTGATGGTCGACTGGTGAACGATAAAACGCGTCCAAGCACAGGGATTAAACGTCGTTTATCCAAGTTATTCTCAGCGAGGCCGGTTGTCACGCTGGCCAACGACGTTGATGCGTCGTAAGACCACCGTGCGGCCAATTGCTAATCTACACCGAGGCCAGACAATTCGAATTACTCACACACCGGGACCGGTGGTCGTTAATGGATAATTATTCTTCGATCACATATCACCACGGTGTGGTTCGCCTCTTATAAACGGGACACGTCGTGAAATTTACGTCCGCGGTGGCTGCTTCTCTTCCACGATAATTGCACACCGCAGACGTGTCCAGCATCTGTTTTTTCACTGCGCGTGCGTGCGTGCGTGCGTGCACACACCGTGCGGGCGTCTACGGCCGCTCGTAAACGCGAAAAACATGCTTTTCATGGTGCCACGTTGTAATACGCAGCTACGTTTTCTCATCGACGAAAACTCGTATTCCCTCTCGCGAGACGAACTCCCGCTTACATTTACGTCTCGTTTACATTCAGTATCGTTTCTCGCGCAGTTTGCAAGTTGATAGGGTTTTTTTTTTGCCTTTTTTTTTTTTGTCAACTAAAGGTTTCGTTAGAAATGTTTGATTTCTCTGTAATGTTTCGTGTCAACATTTTTTTCTAGCGTTTCATTAATTTTGTTCTGCTATATTTAATTCTTCGACCTCTCCTCGATTTCGCTGATTCGCTGATACGTTTAATACTAAACGTACCAACGTCTGGTCTAACGACCGGCTTAAAAAATCGAAACTTCAAATTCTGTTGTGTTCATTGTTATTTCTTTCGTTCATTGAACTCTTCTATAAAATACATAATTTCTTTTCATATCTAAAAGTTACTCTGCGTATCGATTCCTGTGATTAAATTGACTTAAATTAGCTGTATTATTTTCGCAAAAGGACCTTTGTTTCATAACCGATCAGTTGACCGGTTGCGGCAGGTACAAGTATACGCACAAAGTGCCGGTAGGTTTAGTGTTAAATAAATGGATGTTCCTCGCTAAGCAGGAGTTCTGATTAAAAGTTCTACATCAAATGAAATCAATCGTCTCTCTTCAGAAAGTGCATTAATAACCTTGGGAATCCACGGTGAGGATAGTCGCATTTTCGTTGCATGATTTGCTAGGTGTACCACTTAGTGACTGTAGTGTACTATTTTACTAACTGTCGGCCAACGTTTAATTACGTTCATTTGTAAGACCAAAGGAACGCATTCCCCGCACAAACTATTCAATAGATGTCCGACTGTATTTTCCTGCCTTTCTCGCGATCCGCCAGAGACAGAGGCGTGTGTACATTAATCTACAAACACTCGCGACGATCGACACGCCCAGTCGACTCTGCGATTTCGAGTCAGCTTCGAAAATCGAATTGTTTCGACGCGAGAGCGAGCTGCTGTTCGAAAAGCCGTTTTCGCGTCTGCACACGGGGGCAGGAAAATCAAGGAATAAAAGCGAAATGTCGTGGAAACGAGCGGATAAGAGGCCGTATAAGGCGGTGGCGGGTGTTGTAAATGTAAATGGAGGCGGCCACCGCCCTGTAAGGACACGCGCCTGTCATCGAGACTGCTCATTTTGTCCCTTCTCTCCGATCCCGTGCGTTCGTTTCCCTCTCCTCCTTCTCTCGCTTTCCTCCCTTCTTTTTCTTTCCTTTTCGCTGCCTTTTTCCCCCGGATCGGCCATCTTTCGCGTGGAAACCTTCCAAAGGATTGCCTGTTTCCATCCCGTACGATCATCGATCTCCCGCGACTCGCGAGGGCAGTGGGAGGGGGAGGAGAGTTAAATTGACTTTCCGTGGGTCTCGGGAACTACCGGCGCGACTGCGCGGACAGCGCCTCGAATAGATCCTTGCCCCCTTTTACAGCGAGCGAAGCCGAGTAACTTTATTAATCAAGGAAATCGGGCCGCATGCGTTGAATCTCAATGCGCGGCTCGCCGCGGCTGGCTTCTAATTCGAGAGAGGCTTTGTTACCGGCCGATTTCGAAAGGTAACGATCGGAGAAGCGGTGTGTCGGCGTCGAGCACGGTGAAGGGAACGAGAAATCTGTTTCTGCGAGTGATACCGTTTCCATTTCCATCTGATACAGCAATAATTCTCCTAATTCTGTTAGGGGTACCTATAATTAATCAATTATTTTGCATTTGTTGGAATATTACTCTTCTGTTGACCGAAACTGCCCTTTTTTCTAACAATTTGAAATGAAGTCGTTGCAATTGTTGGCAACACAAGTCTGCAGCAACTCTCTCTCCAGGTTCTAATAATTCGGAGTGAACTATATCGCTACGATCCCACCAAATACACATTTTTCGATGAAACCTTTCTTAAGGATAAGATTGGCTCGAGGAGGAGGAGGATTCATCCTCTCCGGCGACGATTCTGGATAGAAATGGATCTGCACGCAATCTGGCCAGCAATGATGTGCAAACTGTTCGTCAAAGATCTTTGTTGGCCTCGTATAGTTGACGTGGAATCCACGTACTTTGCCGATTTCATGTAAGTGCTTTTGTACAGGTGGACCCAAGGCTTTTCGATAATTCCTGTACACTTAACCTTGGATCAGACTCCACTAGATATTTTCAGACGTCATCATCAAATTTAACTGCTCGTCCACTTCATCGTAATCATCATCAGCAAATGCTGACCTTCAACACATCTCCATACAAATTGTCCTCTCGTTGTTTCTGTTGCACTAAATCACGCGTGCAAAAGAAAAGTGCGCAGTTACGAATATGACTCTCAGCATATGTAAAGTCCGTCATTTCATTGCAGGGCAATGAGAACATTTTGAATTCTTCGCAATAATTAGTTATAATTAGAGTGCTTCTATGGAAAGTATAAAGAAGAACGTTCTTTCGCTTGTATGGTCGGTGCAGGACTGATGATAAATGAGCTCTGTAACAAAAATTGATTACTTACTAATATACAGGGTGTTTCGTAACTTGCTGATTGTACGCCTAAAAATAATGAAAAAAAAGTCATATAAATATATGTT